>MQRK01214196.1:0-33358 GCA_001938485.1 Girardia tigrina | reverse complement strand
TAATATATCTGTCAAGAAATACCTTATTTATTTTCATACGATAGTTCAAAGTTAAGTTATACGCGATTGAAATGTAAGGTGTGAAGTTTGACCCGTTTCATATCGAACAACCTAATACGGACAATGCGATAGAAGCATGGACATCGCAACAAGATGGTGCAAACAGCCCACACTACCGAGTTACTGTTGACTTCTTCGAAATGCTTCTTGCGATTTCACTGAATCTGGGTATTGACAATCAAAAAGTTCAAAACTGTATGTGATGGATTATTGTATCTAGATTATGTTACCAAACAGTTACAGGAAAATCTTTACAGCTTTGACACACTTGATGAACTGAATTCATCTACCTTGAGGAATTCAACAACATTATAAAAACCACCATTCTAAATTCAACAAAAGCTATGATTCCACAGCTAAGATGTTGTTTAGAATTTAGTTTTCATGTATGACATGTATAAGAGTCGATGCAAATTTCGTAATTCATTTTGAAGAACACTTAATGATGTATAAATGTTTTTATAATTATATTTAAACAATAGGCTTATTAAATCGTTATCTAGAAACATAAGTATTATTACTTAAGTATTATTATAATACTTATAAGTATTATTATAAGTATTATTACTCTTAAAATTTTTGAAATAATTAATTTTTATAAAGAATTTCTAAAATAAGAAAATATGTAAAATCAAAAGTTTTCTAAACAATTATAATTAAGAGAAATGTCTTTAATTAATTTTGAAAAGATATTTTCGGAAATAATTGAGTTTTAATTGTAGAATAAAAAATTAAAATGAAATAATTGATTTAAAAGAAATATATAGAAACAATGATGTTTTGTATTAATTTTAAAAGTTATTCTGAAAAATAAAGTAATGAAATTTTTGTTGCCCGAGATGTAATTTAAAAAAAAACAGATAATTTCAATTTTAAAGTCAGTTTGAAATTCTGGAAATTAAAGATTTGACAAATAAATAATTCTAAACGGTTTTCGTAAAAAATAAAAATTAAAACTTTTATCATTAATGATTCGTAATAATATAATAATAAATTTGAATATTGTAAATTATTTTTTTGTATGTAAATTGTATAGATACGAAAGGATTTTAATTAAAATTGAGCTAAAATATTTTAAAAAGTTTAAAATAATAAAGATCTTTTGTTAAGGAATTAAAACATGTAAAAAACGAACGAATAAATCGTTAAAATAATTGTAGGTAATAAAATGCTTTAAATTGAAATATTGATAATAAATAAAACGTTAAAATCTTTTATTAATTAAAACGTTTTCACAAATAAAATAAAATAACATTAAACTAATTCTAAAGTAATAAAAAAATCATTTTTGTTAATTTAGTGAAAATATGACTAAAATAAATTATGTTGATTTTAGTTTAAATTAAATTTATAAAATAGTGGCACGTTAATTTTCAAAATGAAGAGAATAAAAAAATTCAATTTTAAAATAGCTTAACAGTATTTATAATTCCATATTTTTATACATAAATATACTGGTCAAAAAGAAAACAAAGAAAAATTACTCGACGAAAAATTGTTTAAATAATTGTTATTTGTGTTAGAAATAAAATTTTCGTGTTAATGAATTATAATCTTGATCAAGAACCCAACACTACTTTTGCATAATGTTAGCAATGCTTAAAGTTTACCATTCGAGCCCTGTTCTTATAGTGAAGTAACAAAAGGCTTTTAATTTTACTTGTCAGAATTGATTTCGATACCTGGAAATATGTATGGTACTTTAATCAACTTGTATCACAAGTTTGACATCCTGTATACCTTTTATCAATACCTTTGAAAGGTTTGATAGAAATTTTTTTAAAATCTAATGTAAAAGAAACAAGTAATGTAATGTTAAATATATAAGAAAAGTTACTATCATCAGACTGATTTTAAATGTATTTCTTATTTAAGAAACATATAATAATTATTTGATACATGTTGTTGATTGTATAAACTGGTACAAGCAGGGTCATGGACGATAAGGAGGAAAGGAATGTCTCAGACCCAAAATAGGTATTTTGTTAAATAGTTAAATTGTGCCGTTGTTATAAGGGACTGACAGTAATTAAGAAAAGTTACTTCCTTCAAACCAAATTAGTCTGTCTCTTTAGCAAATTATCTCAATCCCAACATTTAATTCTTTAAATTTTTAATATTATTATTATTATTATAATTATTTTACTGTCTATATTCTAGTTTATTTAGACCTTTGATTTTTAAAAAATCTTCTAAAATCAATATAGAAAATAAATAGAATGAATTTAATGATTTTTTCAAGATTAGAATACAATGTTTTACTGAATTTGTCCTATTTTTTAATTTGTCGTGTTACTTATAACAATAATATTATTTATAATAATAATAATAATAATAATAATCGTAATAATCGTAATTATAATAACGTGATCAATAAAATTCATATCTTTTAGTACATTTCGTATATAATTGTCATCCGTCGTAGACATACATATGGATTATACATATTAAAATGACTTTGAAAATTTTTTTATCTTCCATATAATGAATAGGACGTAAAGTCATTTCGTATTCAATACTTATGGCGTACACCTTCGCTAGTGGAATAAGTGTATCTATGAAAGTAGTTCGAAAAATAACTCTGAGTTTGACAAGTAATTGAAGTATATTTATATTCAAAATAATTGACTATGATAATACGCAATTCATTTGTAATTTAACACAAGTTTATTTTAAATTTAAACACAATATGTTCTCGAATCGATGTAACGGATGTAAATTTTAGAGACATTTAATAGCTATAAATAATCTCAATGAAAATTTTTTTCGTTTTATGTGAACATTAAATATTGAAAACAATAGCAATAAATATATAAATATAATAATAAAGCGTTGAGGTCTTTTCCCTCTGCTCAATGCATTACCTTCCTACCGTATTTTCCTGCAAACTAATCCATCTAACTTTGAAAAGGTTAGTTCTAAAAATTCTTTCAAAATTTATAGAATTTTAAAAAATATCAGAAAAATGTTAACTTAGTTAGCACTCTTGTAATAAGATTTATTCTTGCCATGATAAACCCATCAACTACCAGCCCTACTTTTCGGGAGGCATACTTATAAGGCTTTCAACCCATGAACATTGAGAATAAGCTATTATTCTTTTATCTAACAGGAAGTCATTCCTTTCTAGCATAAAAATTTCTGCAGTATATGTCTTAATACTACAGAAGATTGTAACCATGAATATTTTTCAACTAAATTACAGTACTTTATGGCTAAATGGAAACCATGTAAAGAAAACCTATGAAATAAGAAAGTGCATATATTGAATTTATTCAAGGTATAATATTCTTTATCAAATAAAAAATTTCCAAGCCAATCAAAATTTATTAATTTCGACGGTTTAACCGTCATCGTCAGAACAAATGATTTTTCGAACAAAATTTACTTATATAGTGCAGATAATGATTATCAATCAATATGTCATCATTACGTCATTTAAAAACTCCCTACAAAATTGTAGAGAATGCAGTTTGAACGTTAATTTTAGGATCCAAAGATCTTATAAATTACGCTTCACATGTCACTCTTTACCAATAATTTTTAAATTGAGTGCACAGAATTTTAAAGTGTTGTAAATTTTATCTCCTTTACAATGTCTTCTATGTCCTGCTATGTTACTTCCACCTTCATTACAACTATGTTCCTGGATTCTCTTACAGAGATGACGTGAAGTCTCTCCAATGTATGTGGCGTTACACCCATTACATGTATATTGGTAAATAAGATCCGAACATAATCCTAATGGCGTTGTAGATTTATTGCCGAACATACTTTCAATTTTTTGGGTACGGGATATTACTTATTAATAATTCTTTATAAATTTAAAAACACCGAAGACTTTGCGCAAATTAGACATCTTTTTATTCTGTGCAATAATTTTATCATTAAAGGCTTTATTAGAAGAATTTTCAGACATACTTATACATAATTGATAACAAAAATCACCACTTACATTATTAAGAGGGTTTTGATTGATATTCAAATGTCTGATAATTTCGTTTCGTCTTTACTTTTCTTTTTCCAACATTCTTCTCAGGATCTTGTGCTGAATTTTCCGAACTTCTTCATTCTCTAGGCTTTCATGAAATTTCTTCTTAAATGATTTATCGTTTGTTCTTTTCCCTGAATTATAGTCACTTCAAAAAAGAGAATTTCAACCAAATGAAATTAGTGCATAAACAATTGTTGTTAAAGATCAGGGATAGGCAATCTTTTTAGTATTCTAACCTACATTGAACGAGGAGAAGGTTTCAGAGGACTGTATATTTATTTCAATTTTCTATTTCTATTTTCTTATAAAATTCCGGAACGAGTCGCAAAAATGAAACGAAAAATATTTTTTCAAAGTAAACTTTTTCTGATGTAATACACTTTTTACTGCAACTCAATAGATTATTTTAAACGTTTTCTCGAAATAATGCTTATGTATTATCTCTAAAGCGCGTGTCGACCTTCTTCATGCGGTCTTAATGTCTTCAAAACGCGTCTTTTTAACTTCATTTTTTATTTAGGAAAAGTTCTTAATATTATGGTACTAAATCCGCTGAATACGGTGAATAAATCAACATAGTTTTGATTTCTTTCCAAAAATTGACAAACAATCAACGATGTGTGAGGTTCGCGATATTCTGATCAAATTCAACTAATTCTTTTTATCAACCGTTGTAAAAAATTTCAATTAAAAAGCAGCAGTATTTGTTTGACCATTTGGGACGAACTGAAAGTGCATGATGTCTTTGCTGTCGAAGAAAACAATAAGCATTGTCTGGATTTTTGCTGCGACTCTTCATGATTTTTACACTTGAAAGTTACGACTTCTATTCGACATATTGATACTTTGGTTTCGGGTCGAATTGCAAACATCATGTCTCGTCATCAACGACAATTGATTTAAAAGAATGTTGGACTGTTATTTGATTCTCGTATCATATATCTGGAATGTTGCACTTTCATTAATTTTTACTCTTCGGTAGGGACGAATCGAATGAATACATCACATGCTTTTATTTTGTTAAAATCCTTCTTCATTATTTAACTTTCGTACGATTGCATCCGTCTAATTAATTAATGACTTTAATCTTATTAAAAAAAAACAAACACTTGGATGGTCTTTTAATAACCCGCAATCAACCAGTGTTTATCTTTTTTATGGAATAATAAATAATAAAATGTTACTTTTAATTATACTAGATTTATTACAATTATTAACAATACCAGAAAAAAGAAGATACAGTAACAGAAACACCAGGGATAAAAAGGTCAGTTATTTATAAGAAAAAGAAATAAAATAATTACTATGTTAATACCAATCGTAGCCATATAAACTTTTTGTCACATATCACTCTTCTGATAACCATTGGTCTGTCGCCCCCAAAATTGACCCATGTCATGTTGGATTACAAAGATGGTAAATGTCGAGCATATATCCACTTCTCATCTGTAACAAACAATCCTTTTCTAATGTTGTGACACATCGTAACACATCGAATTTCTTAGCATCTTGACACAAGAGTTTGTTTTTGAGTTTCGCTCAAATCATATGGAAGCCATTTTGCTTGGACACTGATTTTTTGAAATTCTTAAGTGACAATACGTTGAATAGTGGACTTGGGGGATATCAACGATCATAGAGAGACTGGTCAGGCTCAATAAGACCACGAATGTATTCTACATTTTCTTGAGTTGCAGAAGTTCGCGGTCTTTCAGATCCTTCTCGCCGCTTAAAGGAATCAAATTTACCATCATGAAATTCTTTCACGATTTGCTCCACCCTTCTGTCAATAATTATGTCTCTCCTTGCGTTTTCGATAATTCGGGGAATGTCGGTTGCTTAAAAACTCTTTTTTCTTAGAGTGAGGATGAAAAACTTCTTTTCTTCAAAAGTGATTTGTTCCTCCATGTATCGTGTTGTTATTAAAAATGAGAAGAGCATAACATGAAAATTTATTTGCATTTAAACAATTTATTTAAATTTCAAATATTTTCGATAGATCTCTATAGCTTCTAAGTCTAGACTATCATATATATCAAAAATCAATAAATGTGAATTTTTTTTAAAATAAGATTTTTCAATCGGCGTTTTTTATGTGAGAATAGGAACTTGATGTAAGTAAGACTCTCTTAGAATAACAAATGTCCTAAAAGGATCCCTTTGTCCATCTGAATCGGCGAACGAGTGCCTTTTGAGAATCATTCTCAACACCTATAAAATGGTTAAGTTAACCAGAGACAATATAATGCATTTGAACCCAAGTTGTGGACTCTAATATGATCACCAGCCATCACTCTTTTAATGATGGAATTTCAATATTTTACATTAATATGACCGACCACAATTTGTCGACTTCTGCCATATATAATCTTTTCAAACTCATTATGTAGTCGAAATGCTGAACGAAATTCATGTTGTATTAAGTACTATCGTATTAAAGGAAGTTGAATTTAAATTCAATTTTTGTAAAAGTCTTTAGATTGCTCAAATACCACAAGGAAACTGAACCTCTCTGTTGATGAGGTATTCAGATATGTGTACTCGTACGACTGATTTGGGAATGACACCATTTTTTAGAAACTGAATTGTCGGAAAACTTATTTTTATGAGAACATTTTACAAAGAACTGATATTGATCGAAGATTGACACAAGATCATAATATATACCAAAATGTACTCTATATAAATTATGCATTTTGGAAAAATAATTTAGAGAGCTCATTAAATTCACCATGGTAGATTTGATTCAAGCTCTCAAAAAAAGTAAACAATAAATCCCTATGAAGATTAACTTATTGTGAAGAATGTTCAGAATGCAGGATTATTTTTGGAAATGAGATTATTTATTTTTCCTTCGCAATATATAAAATTATTCGACGTTTGAGACTGTAATTTATAAACTCTAATCACGAGAGGTAATCAAAATAAAGTCAAGTTTATTTTGTAAAATCTATGAGAAGTTATTTAGATAAACTTATATTTCCAGGTTTACTATTTCCGAATTTCGAGATAATTAGTTTCATTATTGTCAGAGAATGAAAGGACAATCTGATAATTTATAATAATTTATCCTTTCCAAAATCTATCTTTAATTATTTGTGTTAAGTTGACATTTTTTTAAAACTTTTATTTAATAACAAAATAACATATTTTTAAACAAGTTTTTTTCAAAAGATTTTTGAGGAACATTTTTCATTTTTTTCTCACACAAACCATTTATAGATAAAATAATGTAAATTGTAAATATAGATACATAAATTATTATTTCGTTCCATTTTGAAATTTTAATATTTTATTTCAAATTCTATTGGAAATATTTTATTCAAAACTTATTAAGTTTGTATTTTAAATTACAAAAGTCTTAATATCAAAATTCATTACCATCCTTTAATTTAAATTAATTTATAATATATTTTATAATCACTTACGTAAGTGATTGCACAATCATTAATTTCTTATATTTTTTAATGTTTTGTAAATTTCTTTGTTAGATTTTAAATTAAAATATATATACAATTTTCCAAAGTCCTCACAGTATATAATTGCCAATATATTATTTTATATTTTATTTTATATATTTTTTTTATTATTTTATGTATCAGTAGTATGAATATCATTTAATATTAAAGAATTCCATCATCATAAAATGCCCCTACCCTCAACAAGTATTAATTAAGACAAATCGTTTTATAATAATTATATAATTTTATGTTTTAATTTTGATGTAAAAAATATTAGACTGAGGCAATTTTGAAATGTTAATATAACAAATTGTACATTTTTCTTCTGAACTCTTTTAAGAATATCTATAATTAGGACTCATTAAATATATAGTTTCTCTCGGCAATAATAACGTTCTTTTAGATAGCCGTAATCTGTCTTTTAGATATAATTCGAACTGGGAAATTCCATGTCTACCCTTTTTTTAATACTTCCTTTCAGTTTTTTAGTTGGATTGATTTGAAAAGAAGTCGGTTGAAGAATAAAGAATATTAAAGTTATTAGTATCATATTCTAAATCTATTGATAAAAATATCTTTGCATGGCATTTCTCTTCAAGTGCATCTAAATTTTATGCGTACTTTTTTTCTTTACTTATCATTTATTATTAAAACTTATTTGTTACATAAATCTAAAAACACACACATATATATATATATATATACATTTTTTATTTTATTTTAATTTTTTAAATAAACATTAATTTAATTTATTTTAATTGAAGATATTTAATATTGAGGCTGCTTTACTTTTCCCATTTTGGATATTGATCAATGGATTATATTGTCTTATTAGGTTGTCCTAAAAGTTCCCGGTCAATAATGAAAATACAATGTTTTTAAAGTTCTTTTTGAAATTATTTATTTGATATTGACACACATATATATATATATATATCGATTTATTTATAGCATTATATGAACTAGAGATTACAAAGCTTGAAATCCGAGTGTTGCTGCGTCACTATAGGAAGAAAGGCTTGACAACACGAGATGCTGCTAAGGCAATTTGCAAAGTTGAAGGCACACAAACAGTCAAAAAAGTACGGCAATTGATTGGTTCAAGCGTTTCAATAAAGGCAAATTTGACTTGAATCACAATCCTCGTTCTGGACGACCAACAAAATTGGATAACGATGACTTGCAAGAAGAGTTGGACATGAAGCTTTCGTCTCGCACTCGCGATTTGGCATTTAAGCTTGGAATTTGAAAGTCAACCATACATTGGGATTTGCAGCAGCTCGACTTTGTGCACAAGAAACTGCGTCAAGATCCACAGGAACTCACCAAAGCACAGGCCGACAAAAGAGTCCAAATTTGTCAATAACTACTACATAATCCACAAGATAACCGCTTTTGGAAATGAATTGTGACGTCGGACGAGAAGTGGGTCTACTTGGTCAACCACAACCGAGACAAGCGATGGGTGCCACCGGATCAAGCAACGCCGTCAGTTCCAAAACAAGATCGATTTTGCTTGAAAATCATGTTGTGTGTCTAGTGGAACTTGGAGGGAGTCGTGCATTTTGAGCTGGTTCAGAACGGTCCGGCCATCAATGCAGAGCTCTATTGTCAACAGCTGGACTGTCTACGAGAAGCTCAAGGAGAAGTACCCTGCCTTAATCAATCGAAAATGTGCACTGCTTCAGCAAGACAATGCCAAGCCGCATACCGCCAAGAAGACCACGGGCAGGTTCCAAGAGTCGGATGGAGTCGAAATCCTGCCGCATCCTGCTTACAGCCTTGATTGCGCTCCATAACATATATAACATAGTTAAATATTCAAATTTAAACATGATTTACTTATCATAATGTTAAATTTTATATTATCTTTACTTTGCATTCAGAATTTTCAAAATTACATTTTAAAAAGTTTTTAATTTTAAATTGCCTTTGAAAAAATTTTTGTATCTAAAATTTTCAAATTACATTTTTGAAAAACTTTCCTTCTAAAATTTCAAAATTTAGGTTTTATTTTAGTTGTATGATTTTTTTCTATTTTACCTTTAAGAAATTCCTTTTACAAATTGTAATAATAAAATTCAAAAGTTTATATGAGCACCAATATCCAAAAAATTGATGTAAAAGGTCTATTGAATCAGGACGAGAATTCTTTGAATAACGACAAAAAATTTAAAGCATTTTTTTCGTTTCATATTTACATCCTCAGTACGGGATTTTATTGTCGCCCTGTGTATTAGATGTAATATAGTATTTGTTAATTATGTTTTATAAATAAAAAACCCTTATAATTTACTTGCCACTTGTTCCTTGTGCAGTATTTGTTCGGGAGAAAACGAATTCTGAAACCGAAAGATCGAAGTCGATGATTCGAAAGATCAGACATCAATTTTCCCGATTCTCAGTTCCGTGGATAACTGAAAAAAGCAAAAGTGATGATTGTCTCGATCATATAACCGACGATCCGGTCCTTCCGATCAGCCATACCCCGGAGGTACCTGTTCAGCCTCCCGCAGAATTGTTTATCGCTAATCCTAAACCAAAATTCTTTTCGAAAATCTCCGATGTCGACTTGAGGAATTCTCGTAGCCTTAGTATCAGTTTGAAAAAGGTCTTCAATCTACCTGCAAAAAAAATTGGGAAATCTGATAAGTTTAAAGGTATAGAGAAATATTAATTCCCATTATTTTACTTATTAATATCAGTAGTTTAATGATTCTTGATTTCAGTTTTATTTTATAATAAAGTTTTTAATTTTATCGAAAAATAAATAAATTATTATTAATATATAATAAATATTATAAAAATATTTTTCAATTATATGGTTGTCCACACCCCTTAAAGGTTTTGTGTGAAATTTATGATACGATTAATAACTCCACTCCAAATGATTTACATTTGTTTTTACAATTTTTCCATGAAGATCGCTTTTGAATACTTCGGTTTTGTGTTAAACACCCTCAGGAATTGGTAGAGGTTTCGGAAATTTATCCTATGGTACAAGAGCATCTTTGTGACACTGCTATAGTTTAATAGCGGTAACCCTCAATAATTACACTGATAGGAATTATGAAAAACCGAAGAACAATTTTAACCATATTTTTGACCAGTTTTTTCATTATTATACCCGTGATATTTCAGGAAGATTAAAAATTGATGCCCTATTAAAATTCGTTTCCATCTGTAAATCTAATTTTGCTTGTATGATTGTAGAAACCATAAAAAAATAAAAAACATTTTTTCATAATCAATAAATTTTCCAAAATGATCGCTGCTCTCGTATGATGGGATACAAGAATTACAATAACCAGCCTGGTTATAGTAAGCTATAGAAAGATTGTCCTCTTGCAATTGCTCAGCAATAAAACTTTCTAGTGTTGCTATATCTTTGGCATGAAGCTGAATAAAACCCAAGAAAGCTTCTTTGATGGTAACTTTCTTAGTTATAAAATTAACATCAACGAACCGAATAACTTTTGATAACGGTTCACGATGTGCTAGGTCAGGTGTGGAATCCAGCATTAGCCCATAATATTTGCTTCGTCGAATATCACAGAGTATTTGCTTTCTGGTTGTAGATGCAAGGAGACTAATAAATTCATTTTTTTTGACAAATATGAAACTGAGCCAGGAACATCCTAAGCATAATGTAAAGGATTTGATTTTAGTGGATCAAACTGAGCAATCAGTTTCATTATGGCCAGAAACTTTCCAATGTTACAACATTCAGTGTCGTCATGTTCCGTGAGACTTTCACAGTTACCGCGTAAAACCAAATTCTGGCTACCTAGAAACTTAGTGCAGACCAGAATTCGTTTCAGCACTTCACGTCATTTCTGTTTGTCATTTTTAATTTGTTTTTCAACTTCCATATCTATCAACCTACCTTGCGAAATCAGATGTTCCATTTCCTTCCATTTTGTGAAAAAATGTTGATGACTTGGGCTGGTCTCATGATCTTTCAATCTATCTGTGTCGCCAATTACTAAAGCCAAAAGACAACTAAAATAAAGATTTTGAGTTACTGCTTGATGAGGTGAATAATAGCATAAATGAGGCACATTTTTAGCATCCGCTTCTTGTTGTCGCTTTCTTTTGCGGTGTTGAGCTCCACTTAATTTTTTGCTTGACATAATAAGATATGAGATAAATAAATAAAGAATTAAAATTGATTTAAAATTGATTTATAATTGATAAATAATTTACATGAAGCTATAAACAAAATTTAAATAATGTGATAAAATGTGATATAAAAATACAATTTTGTTTAAATTAAGGAAAAATGTTAAGGTTTTAAAATAGTGATATGAAAATGTCTGGTTCTTGTTTTATGAAGATAATTAAAATTTTGAGCGCGCACTGTGTTCTGAATTGGGCTGCTTCGTTCTTTCATGTAATTGATGAGTGAAGTTCGAAAAAACCATATCCTTTGGGTTGTACGCGGTTGGATTCGAGCTCGAGGTGTTGGAGAGGCAAGATATTGTGATATCACTGAAACACCATCATCACTCGGTATAATCAGTACTTTATTCGCAGTCACCCCGTTTTGTTATGTATCAGACTTCGAATGCCGCTGGCCACAACGTGATTTTCAACCAATCCGTTTACCGAGCGCTGAGCACTCACCTGCGAGGATCTTGTGGAAAATTGCTGAATATTTTGGTAGCCATGCAGGATAGTCCCACATTGATGACCACTTCATTAAACTTAAAACTTAAAAAGATTTTACTGACCAGTTGTATTTCTAAAGAGTTGAAATATCAATAAAGTGGTTTTACTTTTGATCTTCTCCCTATTTAATTCCATAAAAAGAAGACAATGGAAATCTAGAGTAGATGAATTGCAAAAGAACTACCTTAAATGCCTTTCATTCAAGTCATATCTACGAGGCTCTTAATTCTAGTGGCCATATTACCGCTGTATTAGTATTTGCTGTTTTAATTATAAATTTTTATAAGTAAGAAGATGGCTTAAAATAAATTAAATTTATTTTCATAAAGTATATTCAACGAAAAATGTTGAATAACTGGTGAAAAATGTCTCAGGAAACGTTGATTTGTTGCATCCTCATTATTCCCATCTCTCAGTTGAATTGAAATTATTTTACTTTGAAATATTTTTAAAATTTTATTTTGCTGAATATTTATTTTTGTATGCAATATTTTAAATAGTAATATTGTGTGATATTTTGTTAGTATTTATTTATTATTATTATAATTATTATTTTAATGAACTCACCGAAAAGCAAAAAAGTCGGCTAATTAACAATTGTTCTTGGATATTGCACAAATTCAGCCATGATGGTTTGCAACGGATTTTGAAGGACGATGAGAAGTGGGTTGTCTACGATAACCGGAAACGCAAAAACCAAAGGCTGAGTCCAGGTCGACTTGTAAAACGGCCGTCTAAAAGTGATCGGCATCAAAAGAGGTGATGTTGTGTGTTTAGTTGATGGCATCGGGACCTGTTCCCTGGAACTCCTTTTGCGAGGTCAACTCATCACCTCTGATGCTCACAATTAGACTATGTTCAGCCCATTTTGAATGTTCGATGAATCAACACGGCTCGTGTTTGTTTTCAATAAGACAATACCAGACCTCAATTTTTATGCATGACACCAGTGGCGTCGCTAGGGTTGGTGTCACCCAGTGCGGTCAAGTCATGGTGTCACCCCTCCAGGTTTATTCTGATTTATTCGCCATGTAATAAGTCAAAGTATCAAAATGACAAGAATAAAAAAACAGGTTCACAGTCACCGAAGGTCAGCCGTCAGCGTGCACAAGTATTAAAGAACTGTAACAACGTTAAGTTATAGATATTTATTCAATCTTTAAAATTGTCCTTTCATTGTCTTCAGAGCTGCAAACATGTCAATAATTTCATCAAAGTCTATGTCCTTAACCATCTCACTTTAATAATTGAAATAATTGAAGGCTTAAAGACAGTATTGGAAGAGAATATAGGAAATCACATACAGCTATAAATTGCAAAACATCAAGCAATGACCTGCCGATAGCTTTGTGGAGATCAATATCAGCTGTCTTCAGGTGCCTTCTAAACCTTGGTATTTTTTTTAAAAGCTCATCTCAAGGTAGTCATAGAAAGATTTTTCATTTGGTGACACCCTCTAAGATTGTGTCACCTGGTTCGGTCCGCAACCTCCGCATCCGCTTAGCGACGCTACTGCATGACACGCCAAAGACTTGAAGAATTAAGTTGGAATGTTCTTAAGCACCAACCATATAGCCCAAACATTTCACCATCGGTCCCTTAAAAATTTTTTGACCTGAAAACACCAAACTTTTACTGCCACGGAATTTTCTTGTTACAGCCATGTTGGAGAAGAATAATCGAAAGTAATGGCCATTACATAAATGAAAACGATACCTTGTTATTGTAAAAATTTTACTTTTAATAAAATATTAATTTACTGACAAAAATTTCGTTCCAACCTAATAGATTAATGAGGAATACATACCATTCTATTTTATTCTTTTCAGAGATCAAATTTCAGTTACTGGAGTCAAAGTGTTATATTGCGTACTTTTATGTTTATTACCATAGTTTTGAGCGCATATAGTCCTACTGTGTTTTATACTTTGAATTGTGACTGATTTTAAACTTCATTCAGATAATATATGAATTATTTGCCAAATAGAATTATTACTATTCATTACGCGTTATAAACCAAAGTACTCGAAGCCTATTTTATCGCACCGATTCTCTACATGGTGAGCTCGTTAATTAGTCAGACTTGTAGGAATAACTAAGTGCATGGATTATATTTTATATTTCCAATTATCAAGTCATTTACGGTTGATCTTTACAAGTAATTCCAATTTGCCTTGACGCCGTGGTTCCAGATGATCTTTTTGTTGTGGATGATTTGAGTAAATTCATATAGTTTTCGATAAAAGACTGTGTAACTGCATTTCCATATCCTCTTTGATGGTGAGTTGAGCTTTATTAGGCAGTAGCCGCTGTCTCATCCATCACAATTTTTTGCCACATTTCAAACACCAATTTTAAATTTCGACAATTAAAAAGTGCGATTATCATTTTTGCAATTGAGCAATGTTTACATACTGGTTCTTATCCTCTGGTTCTAACTTTCCTCTCGGAATAATTGTTATCAGCTCTTCCAGCAGTTTTCCCCATCAATAAACGATGTTCGACCCCTCTGGAAATCATTTTACCTACGATTTGCTGAAAATCCCTACGATTTATTTAATATTTAAAAATTGTATATAGTTTACAATATACAGTTACTGTTTACAATATACAATTTACAGTTACTGTTTACTCAATTATATTTATTTAATCGGTTTCATTTATTTCTTTTTCTAAGATTCTGACCGCAAATTGGTGTACAACGTAAGACTTGTGATGTATATAAAAGCTTTCAATAAGATGTTTTAAAAACTCAATGCCAATCATTAAGACGTTGACTACATCTGGTGGACATAAAGAGAAAAATAACCAGTAAGGATTATAGAGAAGGAGACCCGTAGTAGTCGTTAACGGTGAACTCCACATGAATTGTCGTAAAGTTAACTTGTACCACTCTTATGACTGACTTGCCAGATTGGGATTTGCTAATTTGTTTCCTTTTAGAGTTAATTTTGTGTCACATAAAAATGTAAAATTTAAAAATTATTGTTTAGTTTTTTGTTAATGATAAATATATTGTTTAAGTTCCCTTAAATGTTTAAAATAAATATTAAACACTGGACAGATTAGCCCGAGTGCCGCTAGCACAGCTCCTATGCTGACGTACTGACTACCCTGAGTATTAAAGTAATAACTTTTACTTCACAAAAATGTGTCTCGTAAATACCATCAAGACAAACTTGTTTCTGGATGACATTTGTGATTCTAACCATTGTTGAAAGAGGAGATTTTAGTTTTCAGATAATTTTTAGTTAGTTCCATTGATCGACACAGAAAATTGGGAAAATTCATTTGAACCTATCAGACTTTTTAGATCTGTAAACTAAGCATTGAAGATTAAACAATGCATAAAAAGCGTCAGGTTTAAGTAGATTTAAATGGCACCAAAGTTATTGTATTGCTTGATTCAAAGTGCCTGGAATCGAGTCTCTCTGGTAATATTCCCAAACCACTATTTTATATATTTATTTGAGTGTCTTCCACTTGGATCTCTCAACCAATTGTACAGAAGCTTTTGTCAAAACAAGGTATTTTATCTTATATATTGCTAAGTTTTTGTCAAACAAATAAAAAAAATTTTATTTACGTGTTTAAGAAATTTTAGGAATTGTTAATTTTTTTACCAAATAAATTTACACCAACCCTCACATTGATTACAATCCAGAGTCTTTTGGTTGGTGGTTGAATGTCATCATCATTAATAAATTGATTTATTATAATTATAATGTACGATGTGGTATTTCAGAAAAGAGCCTCGAGCAGCTCTTCAAGAACATGGATCCAAAGTTGTTCGATACAATCTCAAATGAAGGATTCAATCGGATAATGAACAATAATTAAATATAAACCGTCATGATTGTCAAGATTTGCTTTAAATATATCATGAATCCACTGATGTTTCTATTGTTTTAGTTATTGACCCTGTTATCTTCTTTCGGAACGGCCGAATAATCCATAATAAAAAGTCAGAAAAAACTTTTTAGTAGAAATTTATTTTAATACACAATTTTCAACTTATTCGATTTTTTTCCCAAACTCTGCATATTAAAAAAATTTCTTCATTTTAATATGATTCAGTTATTTTTTGGAGGAACCAATTTATTTAAATTACCAACCATATATAGTACAAATATTTATATACATAAAAATAGTTTAATTATTTAACTTAATTATTATGATAAAATTTTCTTAAAGAATTTTACATTATTATTATTCATTTAAATTAATTTACTACATCAAAAATTTTAGCTTCAAATTTAATCCCTAACAGACCCACCAACCCTAGCGCGGTTTAAATTAAACTTTAACATTTCTTAAATCTCTTTTCTTATTTTAATTGTTGATGTCATTTTCTAACTCCTGCTAATTATCAATATTTCCTTGGCTTTATCGCCATCATCAGATCATCGATTATGAACTTCTTCTGTCAGTCCAATCTTCTGTACAGCATCGTGAGTGAAATAAAAAAAGTTCTGGAATTCTATTTATATAGTTGAAAAACCATTTCATCATACATTTTCGAAATAGTTAAAAACATTTTTTAAAATACTTTAATATGATTGGTTGAATTTCCTTGCACATTTAAGCAGTGATTCAACTGTGTGTAAAGCAGCTAATAACTATATTGAATGATAATAAACGTAGACGTAATTTTTAATGACATTTTTGTGTTTTCTGAAATAGAATTAATATTTTTTGTTTTATTTAGATTTGATAAATCAAATTTTCTAAAGAATCGTGTTCCTTAAATATTAATTTAATGATTTATTCTTCAAAATTCTTTTTAATCACTAACTATTTAAAGTTTCTCGCAAATGTCAAAGGTCGCCTAGTGTTTGAGCCTGCTTTATGTTTGGGTCTCGAATGTGTAAGAAATGACTTTTCTGTCACACCAGAGCAGCTTTTTCAAATTATTTATCTTGGAAAACTTTGTTGGTCTTTTTAATCATTTTCA
This sequence comes from Girardia tigrina, assembly GCA_001938485.1. Classification (NCBI taxonomy): domain Eukaryota; kingdom Metazoa; phylum Platyhelminthes; order Tricladida; family Dugesiidae; genus Girardia; species Girardia tigrina. The sequence goes on along the minus strand of MQRK01214196.1, from coordinate 16,218 downwards.
CTTAAAAATAAGCTTCAATCTACAAAAATTTTAGATCAACTTTCTTATCATGAGTATGTGAGGCCAAAGAAAGGAAGCTTCTGGTGTCGAGTGTTCTTTTACAATAGGGTTACAAATATGTATGGTTTGTGTAAGAAACATATAGAAATTTTGAAAAATTAATATAAATTAATCGAACACATTTTCTGTGATAATTGACAAAAAAAGTGGAAAGCATAATAAAATGACTAAATTGAATATAAAAAATTCCTAAACAAATGTTTTCAATTGTATTTATTTATCATGCTTTTTAGATTTGAACGATAGATATAATAAGATCCTTACTTAATTTACCTACATGATTATATACATTCAGCATAAAATGAGCAATATCATTTCTCCTCAAAGGAAAGAAAAGTTCACCTTTGTATCACAATTTGAGTGTAAACATTTATTATTAACACAAACATTTTTAGTAGCAATTTCTGCGCGAAGCATCATTCTTCATTAATATGTTTTTGTAGTTATGTTGATCTTTAAATTAATTAATGAGATAAAAATAATATTAACTTTTAATTTCTCAAAATTTTATTGGATACAAATGCATTAAGTAATTTTAAAAATAAACATTAGTTTTTTTCAAATATATTAAAATCAATAAGTTAAAATCTTTTACAAAAAATATTATTAAAATTTATAATTATAAAACTTTTAATTAATTAGTATTTAAACATTAATCTCATTAAATTAATCTTATAAGATTTAAATAATTAATCAATAACATATCAATCCCATCTAAGTAGAAGAGTCACCAATCTAAACAACATACAAACAACAAACTTAAAACATTCCGAATTTTCCCTCACAGTATTCATGAAAATCAACATGTCGAATTGGTTTAGTTCAGATTATATACAGACTGATGAAAAATGTAAGTTTTTTCGTTGTGTTCTCAATTTCTCTCTCGAATGCTTGGAATGACTTACATAAATCTCACTGGTTACTGTTGCTCCAGGTTCAGCAGATTCACAATAACATTAATCATGTAAAGGAAAAGAGAATAATGATTACTGTTTGTCGTTAACTTTGAGTCTTGATGCAGATGTATCCATCCAAGTCTGTTTTGATTTAAGGGTGTCAAGTAAGACTTATGTCCCATTTTGCGTCATCAAAAATTACACGCAGTTTTACATAGTCTTGCTTTTGTTCATGATGATTCTGTTGGTGACATGAGTATTCAGTCAAGTTATGTTTTTTTCTGAAGTTTTATGAAACCCAAGCAAAACGTTAGTGGGAGAGATTGGTGGTTTCTACCATTTGGTGAACTAGTTGTTTCGACTGTTACTGAATCAGAGTTTTAATTATGTCAATGTTAGGATACACCAGTACTGTAGAATGGCGTCTAGATCATTTAGTATCTGTTAGACCTGATCATGAGATCTACAAATGCTCAGATATCCATTTAGGAGACTCACCGGTACTTAATTATTGAGTATGTGGAATGAAAATTGAATTCTTCTAACTTTGGCAACACTCCATGTATATACAATTTAAATTAAAAATTTTAAAAAAGCAATTAAAATTTTTATCATCATATTCTGTCGTTTTAGTCCTCAGAAAAGTCTTTTTAGATTTTATGTCCATTTATTAGAGAGGGGTTTCTCATCATATTTGGTTGTGAATCTTTACCAATATTTGTTTTAAAAGAACAAACATTGGATATTTTATAAATTCACCTCTTAAGAGATCCCCATAATCAGTAAGAAGAGTTGATCTAATTTTTTATTGATCGAGAAAAGAATATTTGATCATCTGGACAATACCAAAACCATAACCTTGGATCAACGTCTAGACATTCTTCCGCGGTTACAGTTTCGTTGGTTATAATTAACTTTCTGTTAATTTGTTGATGATTTTAGTAGATTTAATGCAATAACATTTTCCTGTTAGAATATTATTATACTAGTAATATTTTTTCCGTTATTATTGATTTAAGGTTTTTTCCTGAAGATTCATCTTTTTATTTAGTATTTTGCCTTTTAATCTTTTCTTTCTTCTTAATAATTAAATCCAAATATAAAAAATGATTAATAATATTAATAATAATCAGGCATGATAATTTAATATAAGGAGCAAAAATATAATAGTAACTCAAAAATTTTAAATATTTAAATTATTTTTATAAATAATATTTTTCATTTTTGCAAAAATAAAGTGAGATTAAATCATAAATAATTAGAATAATAATTTATATACAAAATTCATTGAAATATTTTATTATATTTGTTTCTTAATTTAATAAAATTATAAATAAATTAATTTATAATTATTTCAAGTAAATGATAATTATATTACGAAATACTTACAACAAATTTATTAATTTAACATATTTATAAAAATTATTAAATTTATATTTTCTATATAAAAATATATAATTTTCATTAAAAAAAGACAAATTAATTAATTCTCGTTAACTTTAATTTAATTTTGTGAATATCTTCAGTTAAAAGTGGTCACCGAAAAAAAAGGAAATTTAATTTTCTCCAAAATAAATAAAATAATAATACATAAAATTTAATAAAAAATTAATTAACAATTGTAAAATTTATTTGTTTTTTTTCAAAATAATTTCCCGTTAAAATAATTAATGAAAACATCTAATTAAATTAAATTTTTATTTAAATTAAGAATTCATAATTTTTTTGTCTTAAAAAAAGATTTTCGGCTTCTTTTTTGTTTAATTATTTCTTTATTACAATTTGTTTTTTTTGTATTTATGTTTTATTTATTTTTGAAAATTAATTTTTACTAATAAAGAAAATGTTTCTATTAAAATAAAATATGTTCATGGAATTATTTTTTTATTGTAAATAAATGTTACATAGGATGACAAGCCAAAAATGTTTTTGTTTAATCGTTTTAATAGGTCACAGAATTGTTTATAGTGAGTATTAAAACAAAATAACAATGAAATCCATTGACAGAGAAATATAAAACAAAAGATTATTAATCAATTATAATTAATTATTTCATTAGAATTAAATAAATAAATAGAGTCAGAATTTATAATAAATTATATCAATACACCTAAACTTGTAAATAATAACTGGTACATGAATTTGTTTAAATGATACATATATTTCATTAGGACTTGTTTTAATGAATTAATAAAAGTCATTCATCTGTGACCCGTAGTATTGTTTAATATTATATTTTTCTTTTTTTTAATTAAAAGTTTTGAATTGAATTTTTTTTAGATTTATGATGAAGGAATATTAGAGGGAAAAGCATTTTAAAAAGTTCTATCTTTAAAGGAGCTTTTACATGAAACATTTACACAATTATAAATAAATATAAACGGTAAGAATAAAAGAAAGAATAAGATATTATGTTGTCAAGTATGAAATTTGTGGACATGATTACGATAAATTCAAGTAGTTATAATTCAACAATGACTTAACATTTTGTTGCTCAGTTTCCTTTCTTTGATTTCTACATATGTTGGTTATTGAACATGTAGTGACACCCAAAATTAACTTATTTAAATACTTACAAAAATATTTCCTTATATAATAAAAACTTTATTTATTTATTTATAATTAATTATTTTAGATAAAGAAATCAATAAAAAAATGAACACCAAAAAAAAAACAATGTGTTTTAATGCATTCCTAAATAAATAACGTTGGCGTCTTTTTTGAAATCATACAAAATATTTTTCTTATGTAATCGCAAAATATCAACTTAAATATTAATTTTCCAATGGCCAATTTGAAAATCGTTAAAACTTTGCACAATGAGATCATTATATCGTCATATGATTCGTTGAAAAAAGAAATCAAATTTTTGGTTTACTATTATGATGATCGAAATTGTAAAGTAAAGAATCCGTTGACAAAGACGATCGGAATGAAACACGATTTGTGCAGTTTCGATATTATCACTCGCGACCGAGACATCTTTGTTTATGCCGTGACGATAGAGTCTCCGATCAGATGCACGTTGTCAGTGAATGATCTGATTGTACCGAGTTCGTCTTCAGGAGATAGAGATGTTCAAATTCATTCGTTCAGAAACTCGTTAACGAGCTGCTGTCGCGATGTTCAATTACATGACGACAGATCACGAAACGGTCGAGGTTCACGAACGAATCGATGACCTTCGCCTTGCTATGAAACGAGATCCATGCCATGTCTTCGGAGACCTCGGAACAATTCGGGGGTTTGGTGTTCCAGAGCACTCGATTAGTTTTCGATTGCCTCGGGACAGGTGGTGGCCCCGATACCCATGTCAAAACGACATCCATTAACGGTAGAATAATTATTTGGCAGCATATTTTCCGGATCTCATCGCGCCGGCCCACAACTCCCCTAAAGAACACATTAATAAAATTTAATTAAAATTATTGATAACTTGTTATAATAATTAGTATTTTAAAAAAATGGAAATTCGAACTATTATGAAGTACGAGTACCTACGTGAAACCTAAGCATCAGAAGCCATGCGAAACATCAATAGTGTATTCGGATACAAATTTTATCTAGGGTGCAGACAATCTCAAATTGATTTAGGAAATTCCTGATAGGTAATTTTAACCTCAATAATAAGTCTCGCGGTCTCTTGGGAACGTAGGTAGACAGACGAACTGAAGGTAACCATGGAGTCATATCCCTAGCCATGCGCTCATGATTTAATATTTACTGTTACAAAGCAAACAATATTGAATCACTTGGCTTAAATTGGTAAAGTTAAAACATTTTCTTGATGATGATTTGTCGTTATAAATGTAATCACTTTTTGAATCAAATCGTAACTTGTGAGGATAAGTGAGTCAAATATGAATAGTGGATCAAAAAATATCGTTAACGTTCAGTAAGCAGGGTGGACACGAATGAAGTATGAAAATACAGTTCAAAGTATGACATTCATCAAAAGAAGCTGATGGTGAGTGTTTGGTGTTCTACTGCAGTTGTAAACCATTATGACTTCATGAAACCTGGTTTGTCGATCACAGCAGATGTTAACTGCAACCGATTGGAAGATATGATGCGAAAACTGAAAGAAAAACAACCGCGTTTGATAAACAGTTCGACTCCCGTCTTGCTCTAAGACAATGCAAAACCACATACTCAGTATTAAGATTGCAAGTTGTGCTATTCCACTGACGTCAACGGACTCATTAATAGCAATAGAACATGTTCAATTCTTGATAATACAGCATTCTACTGCTGTTTTACATTAACTGACATTTCAGCAATCCGATCAGCAACAGTGTTCCTGGTTAGTGAAATTTCATCGAATAAATGTACTTTCGCTGGACAAACAATTTCAGCTGTCTTTACATAAAATCCCATTCGCTATAAGACTTCCCATTTACGGCGATCATTTTGCTGAGTTTATAGTTGGCAGTAAAGGAGACAACAGAACCTTTCTTAATTTTCGTAAAACATGCTTGTTCCTGTGTCAAATTACTCTTCAATTTCTTAAATTTTGAATTACGCATTAGGCCTTCATATTTGTCATAAACTCAGCGGTTAATTTCATAATTTCTTTTCAAGTTTTATTCTTTTGGCGTGGCGATGCAGCTGTTACAAATTAGACAGTGTATCTTCCCGTCTATTGTGATTTACACTTCTCTTGAAAAACTCGTTTTGCATCGATCAATTTTCTGTTTCTCATAGCTGCAGTCGCATTAGCAATTTTGTATAGAGTTTTTTTTATTTTTTGAAAACATCTATCTGTTTACAAACTTTACAAAACTTAATAAACTAGCCATGTGATTGGTCATGAATCTATGTCTCTATGATGAATATAGAAATTTTAGGTGATTGTGTGTACTTTAGAGTTCAAAACATTTGTGCGGGCTGCAGCCATGTTTCTAAAGGGCCGCATGTTTGACATGCCTAACCTACTGCACTTAAGACCATGACAAATTACAGGAACTTGAGTTTTAACTTCTTCATCATCCTCCATACTCCCCAGACCCAGCCCCAACTGAATATCATTTCTTCATCAACATTTTTATTTTTATAAAATTTAATTTTTTTATTAATTTTATAAAATTTTAATAAAATTTAATTATAGTAATTTTTCGTGAAATTATTATATTTAAATATAGCAAATTTTGTCATAAAAGTAGTGATAATTTGGAAATTTTTAGAATGTCCGAAAAAGGAACAGTCAAGAAACAAAGCTATAATGGAACAATATATTGACGTTGCAAATGTTCCTCCTCCTAAAATACAAAGATAGATCGGAGAGACTTGATTATTTGCAATGAATGGCTCATAATTTGTGACTTTAAATAAATATTTTTATAATGTTTAACACCTAATTTGGATTTCTTGTTGCCTTCTATTATTATATATTGTCATTTGTATCTAGTTCTAAATATTTTCATATTTGATTTTTATAAATGGGATGAAATGTTTTTATATTACTGGCGATATAATTACTGTGATGAAAATATTTGCGATAAAGTTTTAAATTGAAAATGTTTTATTCTGAGATTTTTTCCTACAATGTTTCTTCTGCGATGTTTTTTTTCCGGATTCCGGTTTAATGTTATTACATTAGTTTTACTTTCTAGAACATCAATAAAAGGTTTTCGAAACAATTTCTGAAGAAAATTTTGTAGTATTATAAATTAAAAAGACCAAAGTACATGATAACTACATATTTTACATATAATATTAAAGTCAAATGGTTATATAGTAAGATATCAATACATCCCTATGTGTTTCTTCGGTAGTTATTCTTTCATAAATCCGATCAAAGTCACTAATTGAAATTCGCTTATTTCTTGCAGGGGCGTATGCGCAAAAAATATTTCTGGAGTGGATATAATATTACACAATACTTGTTTTCTTTTTCGACTTTTTATTTTTAAAGTTAAAAAAATTAAATTAATTATTAAAATAATAAAATTTTTAATACCATCGAAATACCACTAATGAATCTAATATCAATTGGCCCTTACTGGCTTCTATAGAAAATAGGATTTTGTTATCTACAGCATATTTTATGCTTGGAGGAAGAAAAATTTCTATGATCTGCAAAACTTATAGGTAATTAAGATCATAATCAAAAATTTTCGATAATTTCTTAAATTTTCAAAATATTAATTGTTTTGAATAGTTCACAAATTATAACTCTCATATTTTAACTTATTCTTATCAATAGTCAGTTAAAAAACTTAGAATTAATTAAGATAATCATTAGAAGTGTTCGGGGAGGAGGATTTTCTTAAAATTTAAAAAAAATTTCTTCAACAATTCGGAGAGTTCACATTTTAAACATAAGAGTTTTAAATTGTTCTTATTAATATGCTGTTAAAACACTTAGGTCTAATAAAGATCGTAATTCAATTTTTTTTGGTGTGAGGGGATTAATTACCCTAATCCCCCTGTTGCGTACGCGTCTGATACCTTTCATATAACCTCAAATATGTTCTATGAAGCATCACAACGAGATCTGAAATTTAGCCTTTTCCACTTGATTGGGCATGTTTTACTCATTTTTTTATTTAAATCCAGAACAGATCATGTCAAAAAGTGGCGAAGCATATTTTCTTATGAATAATATATTTAATTTTAAAAATATTTAAAATAAACAAGAATAAAATCTCAATTCAAACTAAAATCTTATCTTACAAACAACTAATATAAATCTAATACAATCAAAATTCCATGCAAGAATTAAATACGTCCAAAATAATGTTTACATATAACTTTTTTCATAATAATGTTCACATCTCAAAACTTTAATCATTTTTTAAAAGCTTTATAATTACTATTGAAACTAATTTCAATAAAACAACATCATATTTAAGATGAGGAGTATTCAGTTTTACAGGATCTTCTCATCAATACTTTGTTTAGCAATAAAATTTTTCCTGCAGGTTAAGGATGCTCGTAGAGTACCATTGTTGCGAGACTTTGTTTTGTCGATTGCTGAAGTGTTAAAAATACCTTGTCTAACTTATCTTGATGTAGATGATCAAAGGAATAACTCACGCAGCTAAGTAGTTTTTCAATGGTCTTCGGGGTACAATGATTGTTTGATTCGCTGTCGGGAGGGAGAGACAACAAGGACGATCTCGCCCAGTCTAATTTGATGATAACACGATCTAGCAGTTCTTCAAAGTGGCGACAATTTTCAAATCGAGGAACGTTTAAGTCATCAAACGAATATTAAAGAGAGTGAAGATGGAATACGAGAATCAGCAGAACAAAAATAATTTATTGAGCAATCAAATGAATGAGGATTCAGAGAGTGACTTGAGGGATGGAAATATTGAAGAGAAACCATCTTTAAGACCTGAATTAACGTCGTTAGTTGAAGGTAAATTTAAATACAAGATTTCAGAATAATAAAAGGAGTTCCCTCAAATCATCAGAACTATCTTCCGGGGTTTCGAGAAATCGATTGAATCATGAATATTGAGATCGTTTAAATCGATGTTTTTGTGAGGGACTCATGTGAAAAGCTCATTCCTTTAAATTTTTGAATAAATAATTTTTATAAATAATATTTGAAATAAGTAAATATTTAAAATCAAAAGTTGTCTAAACATTTATAATTTAAAAATATATCGTAATTAATTTTAAAAAGTTATTTTCGAGAATAATCGAATTTTATTTGAAGCTTAAAAAAACTTAAAATGAAATTAATTGGGAAATAATGAATTTTTAAATAATTGATTAAAAATATATATATATATATATATATAAATACAAAGATAAAATAGGTTGTAATAATTTTACAAATTATTCTAAATAGTTTTGTAAAAAAATTTAATTAATACTTTTATCATTAACGTATCGTAATAATAATTGTAGATAAAAATGCTTTTAAATATTAATAATAAAATTCTTAAATATTGAAAAAAAATAAAACGTTAAAATCTTTATTAATTAGAAATGTTTCAAAAAAAAAGAAATAACATTAAACTAATTCTAAAATAATAAAAAATCATTAATGTTAATTTAGAAAAATATGACAACAAAATTTTTATTAAATAGAATTAAAAAATTTTCAAAAATAAATAGAATTAAAAATTTTCAATTTAAAATCACTTATTTATATTTTAATTTCATATTTTTATATAAGAATCTGGTCATAAAGAAAACGATAGAAAAGTTCCTCTACAAAAATTTTTTATTAAAAACAACAATTTTTATTACAACAAAAATTGTTAACTAAAAATTGTTTGAATAATTGTTAATTGTGTTAGTAATAAATTTTTGGTGTTAATGAATTCTAATATTGATCAAGAACCCAACAGTTTTCTTGCCTCATTTCGTTTTTTAAATAGAGTCGTGATAATCGTATTTGTTCTAGCATAACTCACATCAACTTCTGCTAAGTTTATCGTTTTTAATTTCTTGAGAGATCTATGATACGGTGAACGATATTGCGGATTATTTCTCTGAAAATGTGAAATCATTTTTTTGTAATATTTTGGGTGTACAACATGAAATGTGAGCAACCGTTTCCTTGATCATTTATCGAATATTGTTGTCTATTATTATCGGTTTGGTAAAACATTAATAAGCTTTGTGTTTCTTTCTTAAAGATGAATTCTGATGATCGATTCCAAAAAAAAGAATTAAATAAATGAAAAAGAAAAAAAGATTTAAATAAAAAAATGAACGCCAAAATGGCAAAATTGAAATTGTAAAAAAAGAAATAAAGACCATGGCGAAGTGGCAAAAATAATTGTATAATTCGAGAATATTCCTCGATTTGTTGGCTCAATCTGATTGGCCAGTTTTTTGGAATCACGAGTCATCGATTTTGTTTTATTCGATTAATTGTTGTGAAAAGAAATCGGCGCGAATTTTTGTTTGTAATTTTCGTGAGACGCCATTGTTATAATAAAATTTGAAGTTATTTTGGAAAAAAAATCGTCAGTTTTTTAATAAATCAATTTGGAAAGAGCTGTGTGTTTCGTCAGTGAATGTTCTTTTGTGAATAAATATCAATAAATTGAATTTGAATCTTGTCTAAAAAAGAAAGTTTTTTTACAATGAAAATCGCTAATTCGAATAGAGAGAAATCCAAAATTTGGCTCTCTCTAAACAACGTGGTTTTGATTATCGGAACTTTCGATCTTTCTGATAAAGTGTCGTTTGCGCGTCAAATATCCAGTCGACAGATCCGGTTACCGATTCTGATCTGATATCGGTTTCTTATTCTTCACTCATTCATATCTCATTCCCCCGAATGGGCAGAGCCCAGGGGTTTCTTGATCTCGAAAATTTCGGTAGTATTTCCGAATTGCGTGCAGAACGAGACGGTGTTGAGTCAGGCGATCGCCGAGAGAATCAAGGTAGCTCAAGACACAGTGTCAAAAGTATGGACGAAGGAGCGATCAGATGTTGCTGGCAAAACAATATGTGAGCCTTTGTTGCGTCTTTACTCCTCCCATACGGCCGTCCAACTCCCAGCGCCAACGTGCCGCAGCCCCGAGTCAACTGCGTCCGTTTTGTTGCCAACCATTATATTAAACAGATTGAATGACACTGAAGAAGTGAATTGGTCCAACACGTTTATTTTAGGATCACTAAGTTTTCAAATATAAGGAAAAACTGCCTGAATTATTATTATCTGAAAAAACTTAAAATGTGTCCAGATTTTACCTGTGCACCCGTTATTGTTAACTTAATTTTTATAATTAAAATATATTTTCTAAAATAAAGGTTATTAAAATTTTTATTGAAAAAAATTTTATACGGTAATATCTTTTCTAAAATAATTTAAAAAAAGAAGTTCTTTCATAATTCAAGTTAAATTAAAGAATAACTCGAAAATTTAAAACGGAATAAAATCAAATAATAAAACACTAAAATTAATTTAATATTTAAACATTAGTTTAAAACTAAATAACGAAAGTAAAATATAATGTACCGAAGATTTTAAGATGTTGATAAATAAGATAAGTTAGTAAAAATATTAGGAATTTAAATTTGGACATCAAATTTTTTTTGGACATCAAATTTAAATTTTATTTTACCTTTAAAGAAATCACAAATTTATAATATTAAAATTAATAATTGAGGTGCCGGCTGCCGGACCGAGTGGCGGCGGCCAGTACCTCTTAATTGTGTGGGAAAATGCCGGATGAATGAATTGATCGGCCAGTTCGGTGGACGCCAGTAACCGGTCGGACCGAGTGGCCCCAGCAGACGCATTGCTAAGTAATGAATACCCAATCGGTCGGCCGTGGCTTCCCTTATCGAGTTACCGGTCCCATAATAAGCGGTATCGCTCGAAGCGGTTCATGATCCTGATAACTCATCAACCCGAGATCCGGATGTTGTATTGATGTGGTCGTGGAGCTCCACCGAGATGTGTGAGGCAGTGGGGTGTGTGGTGCAGCCGGTCAAGTCCAAGCGGTGCGGAGGGCTTTAATTTTTTATTCGTTCAAAAATTTCAACGTGACAAAAATCAAAAAAAAATGTATTTTATTTGAACATTTCTGTATTTAAATTTGTCACACGTTTTTATTATTTAATTAGTTTATTAAAACACATTTAAATTAATTTTTTTTTCTTTGTCGATAATCGGATCATTACAATAATAAATAACTTATAAATATTTATAATTTAATTAAAATTTATATATTTATATTTAGCAATTTTGATATTTAAACTTCCCATGAAAAGACAAAATGGAGCCATCAAAAAAAACACAGTTGAAAAATCTTTTTGTACGTTTGATCTTTTAGAATAACAGACATTTCAACAAGAATTTCCCCAACAAATTTGTCCTGACTAAGTGTCGTTAATTCCGAGAAAAAGAACATAATCTAAAAGAATAACAAACTACTCATGTAAAGGAATAATAATAAAAGCAGTTGCTTGGGTTTATATGTAAGAAAACGAGTTTTATTGGGATAAATATTATAATTAAAATGAAAAAAAACTCTTATTCGAGTTATATAACTATTCAAATTGGTTATAAATAACCACTTGCTTCTGTCATAAACATTTACGAACATCTCTCTCCTTTGAGACAAACAGAGATCACGTTTGGAATTTCGTTATTATTTCACTTCTTTTGGCTATTGAATGTCACATACTGAAATATGATACTAAACATTATTGAGTTAAGTTCCTCTTTATGTTGCAGATTGAAAAGTAGGTGTCAGGAAATAAGTTAAATGGGCAAAAATCGAATATTTGAGCTTCATTGATACCTGAAGGAGATATGTTATAAAATAATCATAAAATAAGAGTTTGAATAATAAAATGAATTTTCAATATATAGCTCACAACGTACAGCTCACCAGCCGTACGAATTCATATAAGATCCAACCGGATACTTTCGCCCATTGAGAAATAAATCTAATCACTTCCAAATGACTTGACGAAAGGACCCTTACAATACTAAGATAACCATTTGTATTTTTCTAAAATTTTCAATATTTATTAATATTAATATTATTATTAAATCATATTAAGTATTTAATATTTTCTAATTGTTTTGTTTTTCAATTTCTCAAAATTTCTCTTTAATTGAACAAAAAAAATTTATTCATGTCTCTAAAATAATTTCAACTCACAGAACAAAATAAAAAAAGCAAATAAATCTTCAAGAGAGTCTGGAGACAGAAATTTCCATAAGATAAATGGAAGGATAATCATAATCATGGAAAGCTGACATAGGAAAAGTATTTTACGTTAGTGGAGAGGGTGGGAGGGCTGGGAGGGGGTCAGGATCACAATAAAATAAAAAACCAGCCCTACCAGCCAATATACATCTTTTTTTGTTTAAATGGAGATTGTAGAAATGCTCCATCGTTCTCGAATTGCCCAAGACAATTTTTCCCGATGATTTGTAGCATTAAACTATCGTAATATTAATGAAAATAAATATCATAAATTAAAAGCTAATAATCCACAATCGCATTCTGCATTAAAACAAGAAATGTTCTCTGCTGAAATACATTGAGAGATGCAGTGACGAATATCGGTTGCTATGGCCACTAATGGATCTTCTCAAAGATTAAAGTTGCTAATCTAGCACTGATTAGCGTTTGTTTTGGGACAGGTTGAATAAAATACGGTTTAATTGCAGAATTTATCGATTATTGCAGGGGAATATTTGCGGAGCGCGGTGCTGGGACGCGAGTTGCGACACAAACTGATGGGGCGAAACACAAGATCTGCATTTTCGAATGATTTTACCATCAGATTTTTTACTTTTTTTTCTACTTTTATTCGAGTGGTTTTTTTTTGTTGTTTACCGTTTATTATTGTATGTTTTTTCCTCAATATTTTATAATGGATTATTAATTAGATTTTTATTATTAAAGATTTTTTTTTAAATTTTTTTCTTCTTTTTTTTAATAATTTTATTTTATTTCTATTTTGAAAATGTATTTTATGAATTTTTAATATATATTTTTTTTAATATTTCTGAAATCAAATACAAAATTTACATTTTTGAATTATTTTATCATTAATTTTTTTTTACTTTTTTTCTGCTTTTTTTCGAGTGTTTTTTTTTGTTGTTTGCGGTTTATTATTATATTTTTTTCGTAATAGTTTATAATGGATTATTAATTAATTTTTTTATTATTAAAGATTTTTTAATTTTTTTTAAAATTTGTTTTTCTATATTGAAAATGTATTTTATTAATTTTTAATATTTTTTTAAAAATATAAAAGAATATTTCGACATAAATTTATTTTCACTTCTTAATTTATCCATTTTTTCTAATTTTATTTAAGTGTTTTTTTGTTGTTTACGGTTTATTATTGTATTTTTTTCTTAATAGTTTATAATGGATTATTAATTAATGTTTCATTATTAAAGATTTAAAAAAATTTTATTCTTTAAAAATATATTTTATGATGCTTTAATAATTTTATAAAATATAGAGAATTATTTATAAAATGTTTCGACACAAATTTCTGTGGCCAAAACACAAAATTTACATTTTTGAATTATTTTATTATTATTTTTTTCTCTTCTTAATGTCGTTTTTCATCCTTCTTTCTACTTTTATTCGATTTGTATTTTTATAGTTTACAGATTATTATTATTTTTCCTCAATAGTTTATAATGGATTATTAATTAATTTTTTATTATTAAAGATTTTTTTTTAATTTTTTTCTTCTTTTTTTTAATAATTTTATTTTATTTCTACTTTGAAAATGTATTTTGTGAATTTTTAATATATATTTTTTTTAATATTTCTGAAATCAAACACAAAATTTACGTTTTTGAATTATTTTATTATTATTTCTTTTCTCTTTTTAATGTCGTTTTTTATCCTTCTTTCAACTTTTATTCGATTTGTATTTTTATAGTTTACGGATTATTATTATTATTTTTCTTAATTATTTATAATGGATTATTAATTAATTATTTTATTGTAAAAGATTTTTGAAATTATTTTTTCTTTTTTTATGAATTTTTACAAAATTTTTTTAAAATATAGAATAATATTTGTAGAATATTTTTTCTTTATTAATAATTTTATTTTTTTCTACTTTAAATGTTTATTTTTTGAATTTTTATATTTTTTCAAAAATTTATTCTTCTTTTAATCTATTTTTTTATTTTTGTTTGGGTAGTTTTTTTACGGTTTATTATTATATTTCTTTCTCAATATTTTATGATAAATCATTAATTAATTTTTTATTAATAATTTATTTTTTACTTTGAAAATTTATTACATGACTTTTTAATAATTTTTATAATTTTTATTTTTATTTTAAAACATTTTATTTTAATTGAAAAATTAATAAATTTGTAAAAATTACAATAATTTATTTGTTTATAAAAATCAAAAATAACGTAATAGAAAAAAAACAATGCCAAAATTTGTGTTAATTAATTTTTAATTTTTTTAAATTAAATAAATTTAATTATGTTTTTGTTTCATTAGAGGAAAAAAGAATTTCGATTGAATTAATTAAAATATTTTTTATGATAATTTAGTGATGAAAGAAAATTTTTTTCTTCTTTTTTCCTTCTTATTTTTCTTTTGTTTTTATTTATGAATTTATAATGAAAAAAAGAAATTTTACAATTTTTAATGAGTTCGTTTCGAATTAGAAAAGGTTTTTTCTTTTAATTTCTACAAATTTAAATGGAATATGGCCCGATTGAAACTTCTTTTAGTTTAGGAAAACTGTGTCAAAAAGGTTATAAAGGAAGAAGTACACAACGGGAGGAACATGGTGAAATCTTTTTGTTATTGCCGCCGTTCATTAGGCAACCGAACTGATGACTTCTTAAGACCGGATAACATTGTATGAGTCGTGACATCAAAAGATTATTGAGGCATTATATTACTGGGCTTGGCAAATTGATAGTAAGCATTAAAATATGATAATACGCTAGGTCTTTTGTTCCTCACTTTACCGGTTTAGACATTTTAGAGCATTTTCTGTGAAAAGTTTTTGTAATGTCTTATAACTCTTAAGATCTGAGAAAAATAGGAAAATAGATTTGAGGAAGATGTAATTGAATATGACGAAATAAAAAGAAGAATACATTATCTCGAAATAACTTTTCAGCTTAAATGTTGTGATGAATTTTCAAATTTCATCATCAGCAATTATAAATTGTTAAAGATTAACTACTTAATGTTCAGATTATTTTTACAAAAGAAACAATAACTTCAAAAATAATTGTCAATTAAATAATATTTAATGATGTCTTTATAACAAAAGAACCGAAGATTAAAAAAGACAAGCTGATATTATACATTTATGGATTGTATAGATGTAAACAGGTCGAAACTTGAGAGCAACTTTCGGGTTGACGGTATTCGATAAGTCAAAAGCGCGCAAACGTCGCTCGTTCAAAGGAATTTAGGGGTTAGAGAAAATTGAAACTACTTATATACGTATTTCCCAATGTCACATTGATGTTCTATTTTTTTGTGGATTTCGTCGATCAAGGATTTTCATAGAATATTTAAACCAACATGCAACATCATTCAGCTAATTACGTGGTACTGCCTTTAGAACTCTGTTTTGAAGCTAATTAGAGACTGATTGAGTTATTACTAAAAACAGACCAGCAATGTTTTGTGTTATACAAAATAATGAACTACTATTTGGATCTGAATAATCGGTATAAATAAGACAGATTCTGCTCATCAAACGCTTCAAATTTTGACCTTAAATCGTTAGTGTCGTTTAAACGAGATAGAACAGTTTATATATAATACGACCGCAGCTGAGAAAAGGGACAACAAGTCGCTGCCCAGAAATC
>MQRK01214194.1:3950-14050 GCA_001938485.1 Girardia tigrina | reverse complement strand
ATATATATTCATATATATATATTTATATTTATATATATATATATATATATATATATGTGTGTGTGTATGCATATTTATAAGTGACAGACCTCACTACAATTATTATTATTGTAAAATAAATATTTTTGGGGTTATATTTGTTTTAATAATGTGCATTTGAAATAATACATTCAGTAAAGCTTCAGTAATGTTTTATAGTCATCGCTCTTTTAACGCTTCCTCCTTCAGTTATGCTTTGCTATAGCTTATTTAAATTTTTAAAAAAGATTTTGTTGAAATTAATTACTGGAGTACTATAAATTGTTACTTAAAAAGAAATTAAATTTTGGGTATTTGTGATAATTGTGAAAATTCTAACCGAACCTCTTACAAAGAGTTTATCAAAAATTTGTAATGAAAACCAATAGCAATTATATAATTTTCTTCAGAATGTGAAGATACTGCGGAAAAAAGGTATATTTGTATATTTTATGAAAATTCAAATAGTAAATAATGATAATTATTTATTCAAAACATTTACCCGCTGGAAGATTCAGACACATGATGTTGAACTTTTTTCAAGGAGTTTTGAATTCCTTTTTTATCTTCTGATTTCAAGAAACACATTAACTCATATAAACCTAAGTTAAATAGAACGTAAATGAACCGGTTAAGTAATAAATGTAATTTAAAACACTGAATATTATACCATCAGTAAAAATTATAATTTGATAAAAAATAAATTTACCAAATAAGTTGTGGGCTGTAGGTATCGTTAGAAAGTAGTAGAATTGATCATTAAATAACGGTGAGATAATACTTTTATCAATACATTATCACGTATAAAGTTTCGGCTTGGATTTAGGAAAAGTAAATTCTTTACGTAAAGAAAATGAATAAATTTACATGTACAAAAACAATCAGATAGATCACAACACTAAGGTTACATTGGGAAAATTATGCACACAAACAAGAGATAAAAATGACTAAATGAAGGAAACAACAAGAAGTCCAAACAAATTATCAAAGTAACCTATTCCAAAGGATTAAAAGCATTTAAAAAAGTATTATTAAGAATATAAGTAGTGTCTAAGTGGTTTCGATGACATTCAAAGTTCAAAGCTTCCTCTCAAAAAAATCGAAATCGATTTGTGGATTTCAAGCTAATCTGGTTTAGAAATTTGATTGCCGTGGGTTTAAAAAACTGATTGTAACAATTTTTATGTGAACATGGTAAATGAATCTACTTTTGACTACTGCAGGATAACCATTACATTAAATGTTTTAATTTCTGTTGTTTAAGATACTGCGTTAGTTAAAGCTAAAATAATTATTCTTTAAATGGAACTTTTTAATTTGTTTATTTTTTTCACAAATTATTATTGTTGGGGTGAACTTTTAATTTTGGTGAACTTTAAATTTTTGATATTTTTTAAAAATCATATTTATATTTTAGATAAATTAAAAATAATGTTCGACTAATTAAAATGAAATCATCTTTAAATAAAAATTTAAGTTTATAGATAATATTTGTTACTAATTAAAATAAATACGATTTTATAAAATATATTTTATAGGTAACATTTCTACTAATTAAAATGAAATAAGTTTTGTAAAAAATTTAGAGTAATGATAATATTTAAATTAAATTGAGACAAATTTTTATAAAAATTAAGTTTTAAAAATTCACAATTAAAATATCATTTTCGAAGTTAAAGAATTTTATAAAGAAGATTTTGATATATTTTGTAACACTATTTAAAATAAAATTAGAATGTTTATTGTACACGGAAAGTTTTATTAAAAACAAATAAATTTTATAATTAATGAATTTCTATTAAATAATAATAAATTTAAATGTTGCTAAATATTTTTGTATTTTAAATTTAAGTTATTTTTGCAATTTTATTAAAAACAAATTAAAAAGAAATAATTTATATTCGAATGATTTAAAATCAAAAAAAATCAAAATTGAATAAAAATCAATATTATTATTTATATTTAAAATTTTGAGATCTGGATTATGTAAATAAAATATTGTTCCTCATAAATTTGTTTCAATAATGAAAATTGTAATAGAAATAAAGTTTACAAAATTATGAATTCTAATTTTAATCACGAACCTAATAATTATTAAATTATTTTTTAATTACTTCTAGAGTGAAAAATTTACCTATGTTGAAAAATACATAAAGGTATACTATATTACTTACTTCTTTATAGCTGATCTTTTCAAAATATCTGGAAGATGGGAAAAGCTTCCCTAAACAACATTAAACTAGTAGTAACATTACATATTGGGTTCTTTCTTTTATTGAAACAATTGTTAAGTTTGTTTAGACTGAGTCTATCAAAAGAAAGAGTAAGAAAAAAATATGATCGAGAAAAGTTATCATAAAAAGATAACTCTACTTCTTGTAATATTAAATGACAAAGAAATACAGAATCTACGGAAAATATATGCAACTGGTTTTCTCACTGGGACATGGCTTCAATCACTATCTTAGAAAATGCTTTGGTAGAAAGAAAGATACAACAGTTTGTGTCACTTTGTCCAGTTTTGGAGGTTCCAACGTGACATTACTATCAGCGAAACAAGTCGTGACATTAGAAATTACAAAATATTAATAAAGTATGTTGTCATTCCTCTATATTTTAGGAATTTCTTCAAGAGCTTGATCAAAATCTCGTAACTATTATTATTTTTACACATTGTAACATATTCTTTTGCAGAAAATGTAGGGCCTCACACTTTAGAGAATTTTGAAAATATAATGAGATGCCATTCAAAATATTAGAAAGTTTAAATAACTGTAACATTATCATTTATGATAATAGTAAGAAAATCAGTCATCTGCAATAAAATTTATTAAATAATTCAAAAATGTGACAAACAATTACATAATCAAATAATTATTAAAACAACGTTTTATCTAACTATAATTATTAAAAATGATTAAAAAAATAGAAAATTATTTAAAATAGGAATTTATATGTTGTTTAAATATTACTGTTTAAACATTGTTTTGTTAATAAATATTTTATAAAAAATCTTATTAATCTTTTATTTAAAACTATAACAAAAACCTTAAAGCTTCATGCTGAATTCCATTGAATGTTTGTTTTAAAAATCAAATTGTTGGTCACGCTTATGCTTGTTAGACGCTCTACAGAATTAAACATCCGTGAAATATTAAAAAAATGTGATATCTCAAATAATTTTAAAGAATGTATCTGAATGGAATGGTCTAGTGAGACGGAACTGTGTCATTAATAGAAAAAACTTTTATAAGTTAAATAAAAATATTATTGAAAACGTATTTATTTATACATGTTTTTTGATATTTGTTCAATATTTTTATTTTTCTAAAAAAATTGAAATGATATTTGAAAAATCTGAAATGAAGTTTTAAATATTAAATGAGTTTTGACATTTACTTTGTTAAAATTATCTGTCTTAAACCGTTTTTAAATACTTGCAATCCAAGTAAATTTCCATCTGTTTGTTGAGTGTCTTCACCAATAATGCAAATTCACAATTTTCCATACAAAATCCACTCACACATTTAGAATTAAGTCTAATTACCTTTAACAAAAGTGAAATCTCCAGTTTTTGCTAAGGTATCCCAACTATTGAAAGCCATAAATTCCTTGGAGAAATCATGACACGAGAGAAGTGTTTGAATAACACTATTTAAGTAACACTGAACAAACCCTTCCCGTAATATGATAATATTCAAACAAAAGTTACATATCCTCGTGGATTTGAAAATCCGAATGGCCTCCAAGCATTCTCTTTTAACAACTTTTTGCTAGTATCTTCTAAAAGACATAATTAATGTATTTTAAATTGATAAGAAAAAAATAAGAATAAAAAATTAATGGGCTATATGTCTAACGGTTTATGGAATAAACATCGCAATGAAAAACAATTGTGGTATCATTTAATTATTTTCCATAACAATTCAAAAAAAACTAAAAGATTCAAAATTACAAAAATATAAAAATGATAATATTAAACAGTATTAAATAATTAAAATTACTAAAATCTTATTACAATTTAAAGTTATATAAGTATTTAGAGTATAATATGATATATTATTAATATTATTTTGGCATTATTTACCAATGTTTTATTTAAATATTTTTTTAATTAATCATTTATCATTAAAATTAAAATATTATTTATCATAATTAAATTGATAAAAATGATTTTTTAATTACTCAAAAATAATAAATTTGAATTTATAAATTACTAATAATTTCGAATAGGGTTACGGTTAATGTTAGGTTAGGCTAATAAGCAATTTATAAAAAATTTTAAATATTTTTACAATTTCCGCGACAAAATTTACATTGTTTTTCCCTCGATTTTTTTTCATACCAAATTTCAGCAAAAATTACTATAATTAAATATTATCTCAATTGTTTTTTCCTTTGTTGATTTTTTCCTGCGATGTTTTTTTCTGCGATGTTTTTTCTGCGATGTTTTTTTCCGGATCCCATGTCTAACCCGCAATGATTAAAAAAACTGCCGCTCATAATATGAATTATATGTACGTGTATATGTATATGTACGTGTATTTAAAAAAAATAATCAAAGTTTTCTAAGATATTGATTATTGAAAATTTTTCAGAGTCATACTCTATCATTTGCGATTATAATTGAATTTGTAAAATATTTGAATGTTAGATTTTATGAAAAAATTTAAAATTTCGTATTTTTTTTATTGGATAAAAATGGCAAAATGTTTTATTATTTAATTAGAGATTGAGAGGATTGAAAAACTTAGTTTTGCCAATTTTGAATACTAATAAATGGGTTTTAGTGTCTTTTTAATAATAATTCACACTAATCTCTCAACAATGCGAATCAAAGCCCTTCTGAAGAGTGGAAAATTTATTCTTTGAAACATAAGAAATCCTATTTTACTGCTCAACGAATCATCCATAACTTTATTTGATAGAATAGATATGTGAACGCTTAATACTCCGAGTTTTGAGATTTTTCTCTCTAGTATACGAGTTTTTAACCAGATGAACTTGTAATCTACAAATCATTTTTTATTATTTGAGAGGAAGCTTTGAACTTTGGATGTCATTGAAACCACTTTGACACTACTTATTTTCTAAGAATTACTCTACCTAAATGCAATAAATCCATCTGAATTTTATATTTCAATGATTATTTTGTGCTCTTCGATGTTGTCTTCCTTTAATCCTTTTTAACCGTTGTTTTTGCATATATTATCCATTATGTGTTGGCTAAGAATATTTAAACCATGATGATGAAAAATTCTAAACTCTTTAAACTGAACCCCCTTTATATTTTTCCTCATAAAAATACTGTGGTGTTATGAAGAGATCTGTATAAGTTGACTTTCCGTATAATTCAGTTAGATATTTCTTATAAATGATAAGAATTTCTAGAAAAGGAAGTTTGTTATTTGCGGCTAACTGTTCAAATAACGACCTCAATTTAGCGATAATTAAAAAAAAGCATTTATAAATAATAATCTAAACAATTAAATATTGATTTTGTGGTGCAACAATTTCTTTTATTTCTTTTATTCAAGGTTATATATATTTTATTTTGTAACTTAATCTCAGTCTTGTAAAATTTTGATGTTACTTTTTTATTAAAAAGATTCTTCTTGAAATAACGTCTCATTAGAACTCTCAATAGAATTGTGCAACATTTCTATTGACCCTTAAAAGACATTATGTAAGCTTTCAAACTGGTTGTTTGTTAAAGGAATTTCCAATTTTTGTCTTGTTTGTCCAATCCACATTTATATCTGAAATAGTGGGATTTTTTACAACTCTTCAACTTCTTCGAGGTATTATATTAATTATACAAGTTGTGATGGATAATCTGCAGCATGTTCATAAAAAGTATCATATACCTCATATATTGGAAAAAAGCTAATGATTTTTTTTTCATTTTTATAAATGTGACTTTTTAACCATTGATCCTGACTTTTGATCAAAAGCGATTGTCTCAAATGAAAATAGCAGCTGTAAATTTATGTTTGTGGAAGTTCCTCTGTCATGCTATTTTATAAGCTGAATCAAAATCTTTTGGAATACTGGAAAAATTTGGGGCTTTATAAATTTGATTTGACTTCCCATATTACTATAGTTTGATTTTTGCTCATTTGCAAGTAAAGACAAGTAAAGTAAAATATATATCATTATTAAATAAGATTTCATTTGCTATTTTTTTTTATTTTAAACAATTACAATCTTTTCTAAAAATCAAACTAATGATATTTTTCAAAAAATTTTTTTTTCACGTTTCATATTATTTAACATCAGATCACTTCGAAATTCTGTAGAAAGTTTCAATTTTTTTTGGATTTTAAGATCAATTTTTTAGATAAAATTGAATTTATTGATTTTATTTTTCGTTTTAAATTTTATTACAAATTAATCAACACAAAATAAAATATAATATTTCTCATAAGTGATTTTTAAATTACCTCCAGTTATTTGATTATTAGATGGTTTTGGACCCCAAGGTTTATCCTAAAAAATATATTCATGAAAAACACTTAATCATTATTGTTTATATTATAATAAAATATTTTTATATAATTTTGTATAAATGATTCGGAAATTGAAATAATTTGGAATTAAGAAAAATTTTTAAAAGGAAAAAAGCATAGTCATTGATTTTATTACAAGAACATCATTAATTAAATAAATATTTATGTAATTTGTATAATATCACACACATAGGAACAATTTCCTTTTATCTCTGTAACGAAGTTCTTAAGCACAATCGTTATGACGATAGAACATGGACATAAAGAGTATGGTAAAAAAATACATAAATTCTTAAAAATTTGAAACTCTTAACACACATTTTTTGGGAAAAGAGTGAATTATGAGGTTTTAAACATTTGATCTTTGGATCCTAATATTAATATAAAAAAATACTTAGGAGAATTTTAACACTTTCTGGTAGCCATGAGAACAATATTTTTATTACTAACCCATTTGGCGTCACAAGCCTTATTTTGGACTTTCAAGTTTTTAATTTTTATTAAGTTTTTGATATAAGAACTTTTTGTTAGAATTGTACCTCTCACGATCGCCAAATGCGTATTAGAAAAAAAATGCTTTTCGTCGATTATTTGCATTTATTGTCTAAAAAAATTAATTTTAACTGTTTTTAGTACTCTATATAAAAGCACATTTTTTAAAAAATGGTTAAGAATCATTTTTTTTGAAACGCAAGGTGATAGTACAAAAGAGTTTTCACAATCAACAGGAAATACTTATATTAAAACACTTAATATATGATGGGAAAGAAAAATCATGTTTGCCAGTGTTATTTATTATGATGATGGTGGTCAAACTGCTTAAAATAAGTAAACACTTTTAATTGTATATTATATGTCATATTTACTACTTATCATTTTATCGGTAACATATCTCTAGACTTTTCACGAGTTGTTGAACTCTGGGCATGGATGCCGCGCTCAACCTGCCGCTCTGCGATCACCTACTATGACTTCGTAATATCGACGATTTTGTTTTATCGACGTTCGTTATATCGAGACACGACTGTATTATACTAAAATTAATCGGAACCCAAGGGCGGATCCAGGGGACAAGCATGGGTATAATTTTTTATAAATAAATTTACTAAAATTATAGGAGTCCGATTAAAGTATTTTATTATCAAATACATGTAAAAAAAACCACATTTCAGTTTGGAATACTTGCCTATTATCCTCGGATAATAGGCAAACTATCCGAGCTAGAGTCGTTCATTAGAGTACATTACTTGTATCGTCTCTCTACCCTACTACTGGCGCATCTGCCGTAACCGTTGCAGGAGCAATAGTCGCTACATTTGATGTGTGAGGGTTCCATGGGCCTGTGTTGTGTTTGCTCCATGTCATAGTACAAATAACATAGTAGTTAATCAAAATTCGTAAATTACTTTATTTATTTATAATTCACTTTATGATATGCAACTGTCTTTAGAACGACAACAATCGAACATAGACATATTTAATTGGGAAATATGATCTACATTTGATGACATATCCTCGATATCATAGTCTAAAAATGAAATGGAAATAAATTCAAAAATAGTTTGCAAACGATTGAGAATTGAAAAATTATTGATTAAAATTATTTACTTCAGAATGAAACTTTTCAATGTTGCATTGACCAGTAAGTTTTATCTGATTTTTCTATTTATGGAAAATTATATACATCATTATTTTATAATTGTAACGTATACAATTTTAATTTTGCTTTAAAAGCATTTACAGAACTTGTGGCTAGAGCGAGAGATTAGGTTGCAACTTGGAGCAGCAAGGGCCAGTTTCCAAGAAGTGGAGACAAATTCTTCGAACCGGCCAAGGACTTACTATACAAGAGATAGAAAAGTTGATGTTTTGAAAGAGTTAAAAGGTCCAACAAAATTAAAAAGAAACGAATCATCCAACTATGTAAGAAATAGTAAACCAGGATCAAGAGATGAATATCAGTCGTCATTTTTCCAATATCAGAAAGTTCAAAGTTATTTCACGAATAGAAGCGCCCTGGATACCCAGTTGGAAAATTTCAGGGAAATGGATGAGATTCCTGAGGTGAGCCAACCAATAATGTCACCGGACGAACAAAAAATATTTGATGACGCGAGCATCAACATCCGGTACATAGATGAACGGTGCCAGATACCAACGCTATTGCGGGATGAACGCGATAACATACCGTCCACCCAAGAATTAGTGGAAAGTCGCTTGGTATCTTTGAATAAAAAACAAAATAAATGAAGACATTGGATTTAATATTGAATCTTTCAAAAATGATATTGCGAATTATAAGAATAAGCTGTCAAGCAAGAACGAGGCGTTGATCATTATGAAACGGGAGTTGGACAAGTGTCAGTTGGAACGGAATCAGTTCAAGCTGATGGCCGAACAAGCCCAACAGAGATATCAAGATTTAAGATAGTCTTCATTGTCTGGTGCAAACAAGGTCGAGATGATCAATGAGAAGCAAGCAAAACTGACGACCCAACATTTAATACCGCTGCTACATGAAAGTAGAGAAGCGAATAAAGTTTTGAAATTTGAATTAGAGGAAAATAAAAAAAAATTATTTGAATATCAAGGAGAGATCAAATTATTGCATGAAAAGCTTATTCAAAAAAATCTAGGAATACTCTAGGATAGTGGTAATTCTATCAGAAAGATTCCTCAACATGAGAGAGCAGAAATCATAGCTCGTATCGTAGAAATTAGAGATAAACATGAACAAGTACGCCGTGATCTTGAACAGTGTTTGGATGGTACTAAAAGAATTTGTAATTTGGAAAATAAAAGGACACGAACTTGGAGCATAAAGCGAAAACAAAGACTTCCTCCAAATTGGAAATTTAGAAGAAAGAGATTAAAGAAGTGTCACAGCCAAGCAAATGTTGAATAATTCGGATATTGAAGTAGAGTGGTTGTTCGCCTACGTCGTAACAAAGGCGGGAGAATGTTCAAGATGGAAATTAAAAATAAAATTTGGAATTGGAATTTAATTCCAATTCCAATGAATTTTATATGTATATTTACAATTAAAAGAAATTAATTAAAGAATTATATATATTTATATTTAAAAAGAAAGAAAAAAAAATGAATTTACTTAAAATTACTTTTGTTAATTAGGAAAAGAGAAAAATGTAAAAAAAGGAGTAAATGAAAATTTAATTATAATGTAATGATAATTTAATTATAATTAAACGTTTTATTTAATTACAGAATTTGATATCCAATAAAGTTTTATAATAAGGATATCGATTTTTAATTATTTGAGAAAAATATTACATATATTTAATTATCAAAGAAAATTATTCATTCTGATTATGAATTATTTTGTGAAGACATTTGAAGATAATCATGTAAGAATTCTCAATCGGAGATTGCATATCAAAGAAACTGACGAAATTCCAGCACCTTCTAAAAATTAATTAATGAGAATATTTCAAAGTTTTGGAAACAGTATTGGAACGACGTTTTGTAAAATAACCATCATCGAACACATTGTTAAACCGGCCACTGGTGTTCACGAAAGTGACAGTGATTTGCAATTACAGAGAATTGATGTTT
>MQRK01214190.1:6345-18639 GCA_001938485.1 Girardia tigrina | reverse complement strand
GCCATGGTAACCACGGTAACCCATGCCGTTGCCATGGTTATGGCCAGGGGGGGGGGGGTATGTATGCCGAATGCCCATTTTCATACTACTATTTTGATAATTTAAAAATGTAAATAACAATTTTAAAAATTAAGTTAATATATCATAAGTAATATGTTTAATAATTTTTTTTAAATAATTTAATTTTTTTTGTAATTTACATAGTAAATTATTTTGCAATAGATATTGTAAATTAAATTTTAAATTAAATTTGTTTGAATAAATAGACATTTAGAAATAGAATTAAAAATTATCAATGACTAGTTACAAAATTTTTGTGGAGAATTGTCCTTGTGGTAATTCAAGTTATGATATCAATAAATGTATTGAAAATCCAATTAATGTTCTAACTAAAAAGAAAGAACAAAATATTTAAAAAAATAATACAAAATTAAAATATTAATATTTTTTGTTTGAGTGAGTGAATGATTTGTTTTGTTTTATTTAATTACCTTATTCATTTATTTAATTTATTACTTCGATTATTAATTACTTTAAGAAATAAAAACCTTTACAAAACTCTTAAAACAAATAATTGAAACTCTTTAATTACCCTCTTATTTATTATCTAACTTCTACTTTAATGACAAAAATAATGCATTTCATATTTCATTTTAACATTTTGTTGCAAAACATTAAAGTGGTTAATCCATAAATTCCATCAACTCGAGTCATTAAAACTAAATTTTACAATGGTTTTTAATTAATTTATCTCGTGCATTTTGTCAGTTTCATATGGATTTTCAACTACGAAAAAGATTATATTATTATCTGAAATAAAACATCTAAAATAATTTATTATAAAATATAAAATTTATTTGCAGCTTTTTTATAAATATAACAATTTATATGCAAAAAATATTATTATAAATATAATAATCAATGATTTATTTATTTATTTTACAAATCAATAACATCGTTTAAAAATTTAAAATTTATAACAATAAGTTTTTAGCTTAATTTCGACAGTCTTACCGTCATTCTTTGACAGAATCAAGTGTTAATCGCGTTTATGTTGTCTTCAATATAGGAACTAGAATTTATGATCAAATTTTTTTAAAAAAATCGATTTCATTTATTTAAATAATCACTTTTCTTTTAAAAATTTATAAAATTATTACAATTGTATGACTCAATTATTTTAAAAATAATATTTTGCAATGTGCTTATTGTCACGACCCATTTAAGTATAAACATTTTTAAAGACTCAGAGCCCCCAGCGGCTATTAAGGGTCAGCCACAACCCAATCTCGATTTATGATATTTTTATAACTCGTTTAATACCTATCTAACTTGCTATCTATATCTATGGGTCGGACGCCTCTTCTCGCTCGACATCTGCCTGGCAGTACCGAGTCTGAAGGGCCATCGGATTCAGATAAAGACGGGATGGGCTATGGGCCCCCCACCTAACTCAGTATCGATTGGGGTATGTTATGTAAAGTGTTTTCCCATATCGATTATGTGTATGTATCATATTCAAACTTGTGGCACTGGGATGTAAGAATGCAAACTTACCGCACTGTAGTGTACTATATTCGGTTATGTTTCGCTAAACTTGTGGCTTTGTAACGTGTGTATCTGAAGAGTTTTAATAACTTTTAAATTCATCATATTATGTCATCAACTATGTACTCTATATTTCGCCATCGCTAACGTTTCTATTTATGTCGACAGCAGGTTTAAATCACTGATCTCTCACATTGGTTATTCGTCTTTGTAATTATTCGTTGAGATTTAATTCAACCGTTATAATTAACGTATAATCAGTAACATGACTCTACTCGGTTATTTAGCGACGTGATACCTAAGTCTATCTAAGTTAGCAATCCCAGAATGTAAATGACTTAGAGAAAAAGCAAAAAAGTAAAAAAAAGTAAAGCATTATCATCGTTAAAAACAAAATTATCAGTAAAATTGTCATCCCCAAAATCGTCACAACAATATTATTAAATTCTCAATGGCCAAAATTATTAAAATTCAGAAATTATTCGAAGCAATAAAATTATCGAATTCGTAATCAAATTATTAAAATCCAAAGTATCAGTGTGATATAGAATTGAGAAATTCAATTTATTAAATTAGATTTCGCTTCTCAAACAAATTTTAGTCTATAACTCAATAAATAAAATGTTAGCCTCTCAATTATCTCGTTTGTACTATGGTGGAATGGACTAGAGAAAACAAGCTTAATGTTTCTGGAGTCTAGCATTTCTTTAAATTTCTTTGCATCGAAACTCTTTCCATAATCAATGTTATTGTGCTCATTTATTCCTCTTGCAAATGCTCAAAATTCAAGTTTCGAAACAAAAAAGAAACCGAACAATTTGAAAACCGAAGTCAAATTGAAAATCTGCAAAGACACATTTGAAGCTAAAAATTAATAAACACGTTAAGTATTTACTAAATTTACTTTTGATTAAAAAATATATCAGAAATAATATTATATTGGGTGATTGTATAAATCAAAATTCGATAAATATTGGGCTTTACTGTTTCCGTATTTGAAATTGATAGAAAAAGGTTGCCCGTTAAAATTAAATTGGACAGAGCCGACTCACATTCTTAATTTAAACAAATCATCATTCAATAAAACTGTAATTAAAACCGAAAGATCAGAAGAAATCAAATCAACCTTGTCCTTGGATAATTAGAGACCCCAAGACATGGCAGTGTATCATGCGGACGGATTTACATGGTAGTCTAAAAACATACTCTCCACGCTTTGGAAGGAAGGCCGGAAGCGAACATGTCAACTTAAACTGTATTTTGGTTAATCTCTCACATCATGCAAAAATCAACATAACAAATAAAAATGAATCTCTTTTGGTGTTCCAAAATGTTATATCCATTATTGTTATATCCGGATTGTACTGTTGTTTCCTCCTCATATCTATTGATACCTCTCAAGCTCAGGTATTAACTAAAACGATAAAAATATCCTAAAATATATCTTTATCTTCGTATCGTCTCTTGCCATATTCCATAAATATCTATGTATATTTTCTAGAATGCCTCAGCAGAAATTTTCCTTGTGGTTTCTTCCTTTATTTTGGTAGCCATCATCTTTGTCTGTTGATACAACACATGCGTTTAATACCCCTTTTACTGTTTTCCTTTCTTCCTTTCTTTTAAATGGTCTCAAACTTTTTAAACTCCCGCGTTAAATAACAATCTATATGTTTTTTTATGATTAGTTTACTTCCTTTCTCTATGCGAATCTACTGTTTATGATTCTTTCTGGCTTGACTTCACGTTGCTACTGCTGATAGTTTCGTTTTAATTTCACTATTCTTTGTTTCTTCATATCACATTAGATATTGGGAGCACACATCACAATTTCGTCTAGATAATATATCTATTAACAACATCAATCTGAGTTTTACAACATTTATTAATATAACAAGCGCATTCACTATTTGACATCTCTCTTGATCAATATATTTCTGAGTTCATACTAATTATTTTCAATAAATGAAAATCTGTTAATAAAAATATTAATTATAAAGAATCTAAAATTTTAAATTACATTAAAAAATAAATAATACATTCAAAAATTATTTTAAATCTTTTTACTTTAAAATTAAATTAAATTATTTTTAATTAGTAAGAATCAAAGAAAATATCAATCATCCATCTGTGTAGGAGAGGCACAATCCGAATCAACATACAACATGCACACTATCAACACACAATTCAAAACATTCCACACAATATCTTTGTTACCATATACAGTCAAACTCGCTTATCTCGAATCGTGTGGGATGGAAAAAAAATTCGAGATGGCCGAACATTCGAGATAGCCGAGTTTGCAGATAATGTGATTTATTTTCTTGAAATATTCTCTATATTACATTACTGTATGAACAGAATTTTACTATGAGACAAAGCTAATAACAAAATAGTTTTTTTTACTGTACTCACCCTACAACGCAAAACTAATGAAAGAATTTCGAACTGAAAACTAATGATACAAAATCCTGATTTCTTTTGTATGAGTGTCT
This sequence comes from Girardia tigrina, assembly GCA_001938485.1. Lineage (NCBI taxonomy): Eukaryota > Metazoa > Platyhelminthes > Tricladida > Dugesiidae > Girardia > Girardia tigrina. The sequence continues at coordinate 14,596 of MQRK01214190.1, read as the reverse complement.
TAAAAAATTAATGCATAAAAATTATTTATTTTAAAATTAGATGATATTTTAAAATAAAATTAATGGTTTGTTGATTTAATATGCTTGGACATTTTTATGCACTTTTCTAAATTCTTTTAATCAAAAATAAACTTTTCAATATTTTATCTTTATTTTATAATCAATTTATTTTTTTTATTCTATAATCAATACCTTACATTACAAATGGCTGAAAAGCGTAAATTGTACATTTCGAACTGGGCCAAGAAAAAGGAAATTATTAACTATGTTGACTCTCATAAGCATATGAAGATGAAAGACATTGCATCATCATTTGGAATTCCTCCCTCGACATTGTCTACTATAGAAAGGATAATGAGAAGATTAATGAACGGTGCAATACATCAATGAATTTGAAGGCTAATAAATTGAGACCTGCAATAAATGAAGAGGTGGAAAAATGCTTACTGGAATTGTTTCGACAGGTACAGTATAAAAGAAAGCGGAAGGAGTTACACTTCAATACCTTTATGTTCTGATTCACCTTGAAAATTTGGCATTAAATTTAAACAAAAAGACTAAAAAACCATGATTACTGAGTATTTTTCTAAATCATGATAGAAATCGGTTCGAAATATACTGTGTTGGATTTGATATTTATTTTTATTTTTTCTTAGTAGAAAATTGATATAAATTATTCTGATGTAGTTTTCCTTTTTGAAACCTAAGGTTTCACTAAAATGACTATTTTTCTATCTTAAATTCGACATAAATGAGTATAATTATAATTTAAAAAAATATTTATTCGAGATAGACGATTATTCGAGATAATCGAACTAAAATATTAAGGAAATATAGGAAACTTTTTTGGTGACAAAATTACCTTCGATATAGCAGAATATTCGAGATAACCGAGTTTGACTGTAATTCTCTTTTACTGTATTTTATTTTAATATCTTAACTAGTTAAGTAATTCATCCACATTTGAAATTGCGTTTACTTTATATGTAACTACTTCTTTGAGCATCTTCTGTGGCTTCTTTATATGTTTCATGAACGTTTTTGCTTTTTAATCTGTTCTTAATTTGAATCTTTTTTATATATTATGATTGTCAAGTATTAACTTTGTAGGTATGATAAATTCAAATTTGACAATGACTTAAAATTTTGTTGCTCAGTTTTTTGTTTGATTGTAACATATCTTGGCGATTGAACACATTAATAAAAATTTAATAAAATTAGTGATAACTTGTTTTAATAATCAGTATTTTAAAAAATGGAAAAAGCAAACATTAAACTATTATGAAGTATTAGTTCCTATCTGAAACCTCAGCATTAGAAACGCTGCAAAATATCAATAGTATTTTTGGATATAATGCTACAAAGTAGCAGACATTCTCAAATCGGTTCAGGATTTTCGTGAAAGGTAATTTTTACCACAGTAATGAGTCTGGAGGTCGATCAGGAATGCAAATAGACAACGACGAACTGAATGTAACGGTGGAGTCGGATCCATCACAAAATGCTCCGGATTAATTGCTACGTTTGATGTTACAAAGCAAACAATATTAACTCAATTGGCTGAAATTGGTAAAGTGAAAAAGTTGGATAAGGGTATTACACATGAATGAATGAAAAACAGAAACAAAAGTGTTTGGATACTTGCTTGATGATGCTTTCTCGTTATAAATGTAATCTCTTTTTAAATCGAATTGCCACTTGTGATAAAAAGTGAATCCATTAAGATAATCGCAAACGTACAGCTAGCATGGTCGGCACAAATGACGCACAGAAATACAGTCCAAAGCACTACATTCATTAAAAGAAGCTGATGGTGAGTGTTTGGTGGTCAACCGCAGTTCTAATCCATTATGGCTTCACGAAGTCTGGTTAGTCGATTACAGCAGATGTTGTCTTGAACCAATTCGAATATATGATGCGGAAACTCAAAGAAAAACAGTCGCGTTTTGTAAACAGGTCGACATTCATCTTGTTTCACGACAATACAAAACTACGTACTTCACTAAAGATCTTCACAAAACTACAGGAATTTGATTTGGAACTTCTGTATCATTCACCATAATAACCACACCTAGTCCAAGTTGACTACTATTTTTCCTCAACTTGAACAACTTTTTGATAGGATAAAAATTCAATTCCGAAGATGTCTAAAATGGCCGTCCATGAATTTATAGATTTTTTTCCCATCAACTTTTTATTCAAATGATTTCAACAAGAACTTTCTCAAATGGCAAAAGTGTGTCGGTAATATGGGTGCATACTTATTTTATGAATGACATAAATATTTATATTGGTAAATTAGCAATAAATTTTGACTTAAGGTCACACAAATTTCATATATGATGACCTAATAAATAATGGTTAAAGTGTTGACAAAAGTAAAATATTGATAAATGCTCTTTCTTTGTTATACAATAACAGTTTTCATGTGTCAAAATGGTGTTGGATACGTATGATATTACCCGTTCTTTACCCGATCCTCCTATTTGAGACAGTACTACATCTATGATGTCAACGGTAGCATTTGTATCTTAGATAAACTCCTTGAAATACGGGAAATTTAATATTGATGTTGTTATTAATGCTACCTTGATAGCCGGAAATTCCATCTCGCATCCGTCTGTCAGACTAGCTTTTCCTCATTCGAACTGCACATTCTGCCTAAAAGTTTGACTTTTGTCACATATCTATTGATAAATCTTCTATAATAATTATAGATTCCCAAGAAACTCTTTAAGGTCTTAATTCATGATGGCCTTTGGAAATTTTTCCAGATTTGCATGAATTCCTGTTTTATATATGTTCTAGGAATTTTATCCCTTATATTTTCTGGCCTTATTCTCAAATCTTTCTGTTTTATTTTTCAATAACTTCTCATATCCCATTGTAATGTTCCATCTTTGAGCTCGTAGATGTCAATATATTACCCGGATAGACTGCCATACATGTCGTTATTGGTTCTAATATCTTAGTCATTAGTTCTTGGAATGTACCCAAGGATGCCGATGTTTTTTAGGAAATTGGGAAATTTCTGCTCAGGAAACAAGAGCCATAATAATGATATCATTTGTTTTATAGTTTGAAATAACAATAGTATTTAATTTTTAAAACCAAATATTTTAATTTTTTCCAATGATAATTTTTTAAATTTCTGTAATTTCATGCAAACGTTTTGTCTCAATCGACCAAACACCTGAAGACGTTCTACTTAGAACAAAATATTTAGTGAATTTATTAAATGATTTTTTTAGTGATGTGAGGAATATTTGAATGTTTGATGTTTTGTGTTTGAATGTGTATGTTGATTTGGAAATGTGTCTCTCCTACCCAGATGGATGATTAATATTTTAATTCTTATTATGTAAAATATGTAATGTTTAAATTTATTTTTAATTTCAAATAATTTTAAAATTTTAATAAGTTAATTAATTTTTATAATATTTAATAAATAAATCAAATTAATATTTTTTAAATAATTAATTATCATTTTAATTATTATCCAATAAGTTTAGAGTAAATATTTTATTTAAATATTTATTTCCCCATTTTCTAAAAAAGTAATGAGAATTAAAACCATTAATCAATTTCGCTTTGAATGCAAATGTACGAAAGTTTTGTCAAAGATTGTTTTGAGGACAATCAAAATTGTTGTTTAAATAAAAATATAAAAAATCAAATTGGTGTTCTTAATAAGTGATATGCTTTTTGTTCATTATTTAAGAAAAATATAATAATTTTATATTTAAATTATTAACGATGCCTTTAACATCATTTTACAACAGAAGACACATTTGATGGATGATGTATTTGTTACATTAGATCAAATGATTCACAACAGTCGTCCTTTAGAGCACAGAAGGAGATAATTAAGCAAAACACCTTATATTAAATTAAATTAATATCGTAGAATCAACCCCTAAAATTCCGTTGATTCTTCTTGAATGAGGACATAAGAATAGCTCAAATACTTCGGATTATTTGCGCAGTAAAACGCCGGACATCGGCCTCTCGATGACCTGAATACATAAATAATTGTTTTACATTTTTCACAACAAAAAGTGTGAAATTGATAATTTTGATGAAACTTTAAAAAAAATTATACTTTTCAAATTTACTCACAAATTTGATGTTTCACACATTACTCTTTTATATATTAAGTCTTCCCTTTAATTATCATTTATATTTTTTATTCTGATGTAAATAATTTATCAAATTTATCAAGTAACAATAATTTTATAACAATTATATTATTATTAATAATGTAAATCTTGTAACTACTCATTTAACGTTGTTGCCATATAATTTACTTAAAGCTCATTTCGAAATATAATCATTGTATTTGTTTCGTTGTCTTTCTTAAAAGAAGCCAAAAAAGATTGAATAAAATAGTAAATTATACTTTACTGAAACGTAATCGTATATTATTGGCAAATTTGCACGTATTGAATTAAAATTCTATTGAAGGAAGTGGCCCTACTATGCCAATTTTGAATATTAATTAAAAGATTGTAATGTCTTATCAATAATGATTTCATAAACCTGCCACTCGTATTGTGAATTTAAACCTTTTAGTAGAATAGGAAATTAATCCATTGAAATCACAGAGATATTTTTCTTACAATCTTCATGAATGAAGTACCTTACTTGATTGACTCAATTGCGAGGAACATAGAAGATAACAGTTACAAGTCTCTGTACAAGACGAAAGAATTTTTTAGAACAGATATTGCGAAAGTTTTTTATAAAAGGAGTTTAAAATTCGTCTTCTCATTTTAAAAGTTCAGATCATAAGTTTAAATATTTATAGGCAACGCTTTAGAGCCAATATGTATACAAACAAACAATTAAGGCATAATATAAGAGAAACATTGAAAAATTAGGTAAACATACATGGGTTAAGAAAGATTTACAAGGAAGAAAACATTGAATGGCACAAAGAAATCGAGAACACTTTATGAATAGCAATCTAATTTGGTTTAGAAAATTAATTGTTATGGGTATCAAACAACCTTTGTCGGTCAACTTAGTTGTAAATGTTGACAAGATCTTGGTTCAGAGATGACGATTTTTCTCTCCAATGTATAAGTTTTATAACTGGATAGGAATTACTCCCAATTTATTACTTTAACAGCACTTTAAACATTTTATATATGATAAAAGGTTTTCATCAAGAATGGATAATAAAACTATTATTTTTATGATGCTGAAAAAAGGTTGAAGAACACCAAAATTTCAAATATTGATAAATTTTCTTAGTAGTATGGATATGAGAAGAATACCGAAAAGGTAAAAAACTATTTAATGCAGATGTAATCTTGAGAAATGTGCATTCAGTATCGGAATTTTAACCAGAATAGATCACAGGCATCACTGTGCAAGCCGGGAAGACGTAGTTTCCCTGAGAAACTAGAATGGGTTCGACTCCGTCTCTAGGCTAAAAAGTCTGATAGCTAGCCGATATCTGCGCCGACACACTTGATATTGTAGTACCAGTGGGCTTGCAATTTACTTACAAGACTCTAGCTTTAAATCTGAGTGTCAGGCTGTTGGGAGTAATGACCCTGCACTCGAGTGACTGATTGTATCGCATAGAGTCTTGTTTTTTTTAATCAGGATAGGGGTGTTGCGAAACCGGTTCGCCATTGGAGCTTAGGCATGTGAATCCATACATAGGTGGAACGCTTTTTGAAGCCATAAGCGTCTCAGGTTTCCTTAAAAAGCCTCGGGCTTAATACCTTAAAATGATGAGGATCACCAGAATAGATCAATGCGTTAGACAGTCGAACAAACCTCCAAATTGTGTCCCTGAAAACAATAAAAATCTAGGCTAAATTGTTCGAAGCTAACCGAATACTGTTCAAACGGCAGGCAGTAATTTTTACTGCCAGTGGATTTACAATTCCCTTTTAAGGCTTAGCTACGATTATGGGTCTGAATGCCGACGAGCTGATCGGTATTTATTGTTGTGAAATCCGATGAATCAAACGGATTGAACAGTGTTGCGATGATGACTGTTATGAGTTGAAGAAGTACTGTGTCGATCCCCAGTTGGAAAGAGCGAAATGAATGCACTAACTGCGCTCTAGAACCTCCTATAAAGCCTCGGGTTTAATACATTTAGATGAGAGTAGATCATCAGAAAAGAATTTATTTTTAATTGAATTATTCAACCTACCACATGCAATAGGATTCACAATACCGGTATTACCGGTATTTGGAGAAAAATAACTTCAGTAATGCAAATATTATGGAGCTTAAAAACCGATATTAACGTTTTAAAACTTTTATCGAAGTAAAGTACAACCTCTATCAGGAGTTATTTGGGACAGAGAAAACTATTTCTCTTTAAGGAAAGTTGCTTATAGAGAGGGAATGAAAGTAAATTAAATTAATGAATAATAGAAAAAATAATACTTTGAATCTGTTTTAATTTTCAATTTAACAAATAAATACAAAATAGAATAATTAAAATCAAATTGTTTTAAAATTTCGTTTATTAATCTCATTGTTTAACATATTTTCCACTTTGAAAAGTTCAGTAGCTATATCAGGATTGATCTCTTAAAATTTTGTTTTTTAAAGTAACAAGTTCCAGTTTAAGCTGTTTTAATTGATCGGTTTCATCGCAACTATTTTTATTTATACTTTCGTTTTCTGTGATTAATGGCTCATCAATAAGTTCTTTTGTATAAAGTATCATTAAATTATCTTTCGAATCACACTTGATAAATCCGCTTAATAGTTTATGAGTTGCCTGTGATGCAGTTGAAGAAATTGCTAAAATAATTCTTACAATATTATCTGTTTCGTTTTCAAATGAATTCGTTCTTGTTGGTTCATTTTCTTGAATTCCATAAATGAAAAGTCCTTGGAAACAATTAAAGATAGTTGTAGATGATAACTGGTTCCAGGTCAAAACTATATATTCATTGAAGACATTAAAATTTGCTAGTTTTGCTTTCATTTCTTCACATGAAAAACTAAATATTGTATTTAAAAAACTCTCCCTGTATTTTGTTTAAAGTTATAAATAATTCCTTGATCTAAAGGTTGAATCAACGACGTTGTATTGGGTGGAAGAGAGAAAAATTTGATATTTGAAAGTTCCTCAATCATATGAGAACTGCAATTATCAAGGATTACAAGAATTTGTATTTTTTCATATATATATATATATATTATAAAAATTAGCTTAAAATTTATTATTTTAAGGGTGTTTAAAAATATTGTTCTTTATAGAGAATCACATCTTATAAAGAGGGAACTTTATAGAGATGTTTAACTGTTCACCAAAAAATTAATTCAAAGAATTAAAGTAATAATTTCAGAATCATATATTTAATCTATATCACACTTGTATTAATTATTTTAATTATTTTTATTGACTGTTTTAAATAATTTCCATAGATCATTATCATTCCAAAATCTTCTCAAACTATTAAAAAGTAGTAATGGATTATGGAAAAATTTCGCAAAGAAATCGAAAATTACTCATCAGATGAAGAGGATTAGAATCATAAAGAGATGATTATAGTATCTGATAAAACAGAAGTTTTGTATTTTGAAAATTAATCCTTCGATTGATTCATTGATTATAACAAGTTGTAAAATCGTCTAAAGATCTCCAACCAAAAATTATAATTTTCAAAAATATGTTATGTCATAATTACGAAAAGAAAAATGTTGTACACATGATTATACACCAAGTGGAATACTTTGTTTAATACGCTAGAGCAGGGGTGAGTAACCTTTTTAATCAACAGGCCAATTCAAATTTTAAAAGTTTTTGGCCGGCCGCACATAAAGTAACACTTGTTAATAATTTACAAAACTTTACTTATAATTAGGGCACGAAATTTAATGACATTAAAAATCAAAAAAATGACTCTATTTTATTTCCTCTCTTTCCGGGTGATATATTATTTTGTTCTTCCCCTCTGCCAATAGAGTCGCCACCGTCACCAATCCGCCACAATCACACCACTGCGCAACCCACTCTGTTGTCAATGATTATTATTATTATTAATAATAATTATTATTATATAATATAATTTTATTATTATATCATTATTATACAATATAATAATAATATAATATAATATAATAATAATAATCTTTATCTTATAAAAGCCAAAGTCACTCACTGCTTCACTAACGCTCATATTATCTACTTACAATTGTAAGTAGATATTTATATTAATAATAATTCATATGGAAAATTATTATTAGCAGAATTATTCATGATAATTTT
>MQRK01214187.1:17137-36002 GCA_001938485.1 Girardia tigrina | reverse complement strand
ATATATATATATATATATATATATATATAAAGTCTTGTGAATGCTGATTTTATATTTTTTAAAATAATTTTAATAATATTGTATATGTTTTGAAAACCATTTTCTATCATCAGCAATTATAATGTAATATCTGAGATAAAAAAATGTTAATTAATAGGAGATTTTATCAGTAAATTTAGGATTTCTTTAAATGCTAGAAAAAGACCCGTCATAAATGATGGGTGAGCTGAATTTTCAACTTTGAAAGTTTCTGTTTTAATTTTTAAATCGTAATTATTATAATTTACTATTTATTGTTTCGAATTCTGTGTTGATTTAACATTCAATCAATTGCGTCGTTTCCCGGAGCCTTTCGGCAAAGGCGTTGTACAGACAGAACCGTCTCGATTCGGACTATGTAGTGTTATCTAATTTTTACGCGGGTTTACTTCCTGTTCCTCCAATATTTCGCATTAAATCAGTATATATATGATCATAGTAAAATTTGAGCTTGACCGACCAACCGTGAATCAGATGATAACGAAATTTTACAAATTTAACCTAAATTGATTTTAGAAATATAATTAGTAAATAAGTAATCGAAATCACCATTTGTCAAATAAATTAGTATTTTCATAAAAACTTTCACGAAATTCCACCAAACTCACAAAAGTGCCTTCCTTGAGAAACGATCTCATTTCGCTACCGGTTTCACCATTTGTCCGGGGTCAAACATATATTTTGTTGGTCTGGATTACTGAAGTAAACTCACTTTTCATCGAAAGTTACAATTCGACGGATGAAACGGTAAGCGCGCGGATTTTCAAGCAATTTTTGACAAGTTTCGAAACGCTTTACGGCTTGAATTTGTGTCAATTCATGAGGCACTTCTCGACATCGTCTATTGACCTTGCCAAGAGCGTGAAGGTGTCGTACAATGGATGTTTGAGGAATATCGAGTTCGGCCGACAATCTGCAAGTACTTATTGACGGATTTGTCTCGACAGCTTCACGAATTGCTCCGGAATCTACGGTGATAGGTCGACCTGAACGTGCATTGTCTCCGAGGTCAATGTCGCTTTCGTTGAATCTTTTGAACCAATTTTGTGCAGTACGATTTGAGACCACATTATCGCCTTCACCTTCTAATATCTTCTTTGTTGCTGCAGTTGCGTTTAAGCCCTGTTTCCAGTAATTGCGTAAAAGAACACGAATTTCAAAATTTTCATGATTTTTCTAAAAGACCTTAAAAATTATATTAACGAATAAATAAAAGTTTTAATATATATTGTGATGAGCAGTTCAAGAGCTCTAAAAACATATAACACATATATATATATATATAAAATATCTTTATTTGGTAAAAAGAAACAATTGAACAAAAAAACGTAGAAAATACGAAAAAGACTTTTGGTTCACCCTAATAAATTAATGAAGAAAATTTATTTATTTATTTTACTTAAAGATTTTCAGAATTGAGACCACCTTAGTTTGTCAATTTTGAAAATTAATTAATTACAGTGTCTTAACAATAATGATTCACAGAACTGTCGCTCATAATATGAATCAAAGGCCTTCTGTAAAACATAAAAATCATTCTTTGAAGCAGAAGAGAATCTGTGTTTACAATGAAACTGTGAGCGACATGTTTACTTTTAAAATTTGTGAAATAATTAATTTTTATAAAGAATTTCTAAAATAAGTAAATATCTGAAATCAAAAGTTTTTCTAAACAATTATCAGAAAAAATATCTTTAATTAATTTTAATAAAATAATTGAATTTTATTTGTTAAAAATAAAATTTGGTGTTAATGAATTATAATCCTGATCAAGAACCGAACAGTAATTAATGATCAAAGAACCTTACTAGATCGACTCGATTATGAATACTCACTAATCCGGGTTTTGAGATGACGATTGTCTCTTCAATGTGCAAGTATTTAAATCCGAGACAATTAAATTTATAAACCACACTGGTTTGCAATCCAAAGACCGTTTTTGATTTACTTGACAGGAATCTTTGAACCTTCGATATCATTGAAACCACTTTGAAATTACCTTTATTCTTGTAAATAGTCTTCTTAAATGCTTTTATTCATGTAGAATATAATATTTTGATTGTTCATACGTTCTATTTTTCGTCTCAAAATTTTTACTTGACATAAATGAACAATTCTCGAATTAATATAAAATAAAATCTTGAAAATTAAATAATTATTGATAAAATTGATCATTAATTAACATTTTATTATCTTACACCTAACACTGTATATACTAATGAGGGAAAATGAAGTTGTGAAACATGTACAATAATCAAGTTTTTAAAAAAGCTTTAACAAAAATATTTTTCAAGAATAAATTTATATATATTTCTATAATTTTCAAAAACACTTTCCTTATTGAAAGAGTATCATTTATTATTTCAAATAAATCTAATTCAAAAGATTTATTTTTTCTATCATTCTCTCTCTACATTCTATTTTAATAGTATATCATATATCAATGAATCAAAAGGATTGATTTAAATATGCCATCAATTATTTCTACACTACCACAGGCGGCTTTTTCTTTACTCAAAGCAATACTTCAATATGATAATTTTATTAATGATTCATTATAACATTTTTGGTTATGAAATATCTTCAAACTGGTTTAACCTAACAAATTTTTGTCCTTTAAAAACTGTAGGTCTATGTGAAAGATACATAAGCTTCGATTTAAAATCATGATTCTAAACTACAAAAAAACAGGGCTGCAGAGTCGGACTAAAATTGTTCGACTCCGATTCCTACTCCAACTTCGACTTCTAGTCAGCCTTCGACTCCGACTCCATTTTAGGTCAATTTATAATATTTGTTATTATTTTGGTCGGAGTCGAGTTACAGGACTCCGACCCTGACTTCCTCAAAAATCCCTAAACTCCGACTCCCACTCCGCAGCCCGGATTTTAAATTACTCAAATTATAATGTTGTCGCCGATATTATAAAAGAATTTGTAAACATCAAATAACTTTTAATCAAGAGATGATAGAAAAACCGTTTAAAACAGCATTTCTCAACCTTTATAGTGTCATGACAATTTTAATACAATTCCCAATGTTGTGGCAAACCTTAACTGTAAAATTATTTTTTGTCAATAGGCCTAAGTAACTATGCTATTGCTACTCAATACTGTTATCAATCGTAATGAAAAATATTTTTCAATAAAATTCTATATAATTGACACATTAGAATACAAAGAAAAAATACATTTTTTCAAAGGTCGTGGGCATCCTCTAGCAAATCGTCATTCGATCCTCGACGGGGTTGCGACTGTCAGGTTGAGATTTGCTGGTTTAACCACTGGACTGTCATACAGGTCACCGGTGGCTGCATTTCTATAGTAAAATATATTTCGGCTATTCTAGTTTACTTCTATTTTAAGATAATTACTTTGAAATCATTTTTTAAACCTTTGAAAAGATGCCCTTTGAAATTAAAGTTAACTATGGATATGCTCAGTGAGTTGACACCTGTCACTGATGTGTGGAGAAGATTTTAAAAAGTATTTCCATATCAAAAAACTATTTAAAAGTCGATTTAAGGAAACAGGATCAATACATGATAAACCTCATCAGAAAGGCCAGTATTCAGTTTAGAGGCCCTTACTCATGTTGATAGACTTTTCGATCAGAGCCCAAGATATTTTTTTTAATTCTGAGAAAAAATGTTCACAGATATGACCACAAAAAAAAGTGTTTCAATTATTTTGGGAAGAAGATTTTGAATTCAGATTGAAATTTCGTCAACTCATGTTGCAAACTTCTTTAATTTTCTTGACAAATTGCATTTCTCAGATAAAGCAAATGGGTAACTGAACAGCCAGATGAAATCTTATGGCCTGAAAGAGATTCTCTGAAGATCGATGTTTGGTGCACTCTAAAGAAGTCGCACATTTTTATCTTTTTTCTTTAAAGAACCCACAATCAAGGATAATATATTTCTGGCGAAGTTTAAACCCTTCCTATTCAGAACTTCGATACTTGTTAATCTTATATCCCACTATTCTTAGTCTGAGCGAAAATTTCTAAATGACAATGGTCATTGTGGACCGATTTTTGGGCAAATGCTTTCGCCTAGGGGTCATATTAAAACTGAGGCCTTTACATCAAAGTTACATTCTTTGAAAGAGTTGTAAGGCAGAGAAAAACGCGCCATTTGAGAAATAATCGACCTAAAATTGGAAAATGTTTTGACAAAATGAGGAAGTGAATGACACAATGTGCCAAAAAGAGAGTGGCTATGGGGATCACTACTTCCATTGTATTTGTTCTAAATTTCAATTTATTAAAATCAGCTTTATAGTGTACTCTAAATAGTTTATTTATGATCAAATACATTTCTGAGCACCATGAAAATCAAAAAAAGATTAGAACTAGTAAATCAAAAAAGCATTTTTTTTAATCCATTCTTTTTGTGGACAGAACTCTATTTGGCCAACAGAATTTTTTTGTTATCTTTTGTAGAAGGGTAAATTTCATACAAATAATTTTACAACTTCATTTTGCAATTAAATAGTTACTAATTACATAATAAATTTAATGTAAAGTATGGAAGGAAAAAACCAAAACCTTTTTATTTAATACAGTTGAAACATTTGTGAATAATCAAAACGTTTTTTGTAAAAAAAACACTTATTTTGGATTTACTAAGTTTATCAAATTTTCACATAATCATTTACTGTCATCCAGAATGAGTGAAGGTGCAAAGATGGGAGAAAATTGATCGAGTAAAAACCCTTCAAAAATAAGTTTATAAATTAAAGGGAGACATATATATAAGCAAGCTAATATAAATTATGGACAAAAATAGTATGAAACATAAATTATATTTACCATCGTTTTAAAATGGGGTCTGACATTCAAGAGCATCGAGTTATCAATAAGGGTCAAGTTGTCCAAAATATTCTGTTACTAACTGATCGACCTCACTTCCTGTAATTCTTTAAGCTTTAGGATGAATACGCTGGTTTAATGTTTTTAAAGCTTTATGAACAAGTTAATGATATTCTCATAAATTTGTTTTGTAATTTTGGATGTTATTAATAACTCATTAATTTACATTATTTTATTCTCTATTATTCCTGATTACAAGTACATATAATTATTTTCTTCTACTTTCCCCCTGGACAATTAAGTTGGACTTCTTCCGAACTTATGTCAAGTCTGATTCTATGATAAATTTAAGGAACTTTTAAAAGAAAAAAATCGATTTTTGGAATCGTTCTCCTTAACATAAATTCAGATTTTAATTAAGGTATTTTAAAATCAATTTTCTGATTAGCAAAACAATTTTAAAATAATGAATTTTCATTCCTTTTGCCCTTTAGGGATCATCCATTACCACCATAAAGTGTGGTCCCATACTTCCCAAGTCCAACTGTTTTGGAGTTTCCTAATAACAAATAATTACTTGAAATTAAGATTTAAATTAAAAAAATATATAAATATAATTTTACGTTCTAATTATAGAATGATTAAGAAAATATTTATAATAAAATGATATTTAGAATAAATAACTTTTAATTAAAAAAAATGAAAATCTAGAAATAATTATTTATTTCCAAAGTGAAAAGAAAGGGGGGTGAAAACGATGTTGACAAATTATATAAATAATATTGAAATTAATAATTTGGAGTCAATATTAAAATAAAATCGATTTGCGGAATCAATAGAATAATGGAATCAGTCTGCAAATGAGATGTAATTTACAAATAAATTAAAAAACGATATATATATATATATATATATATATATATATATATATAGTTAAAGGTGTCTTTAAGAAATCGATTATTAAACATATTTTTGTGATTCATTTTTCATCATTAGGAAATATAATTTGAAAAAATTTGATTGGTTTTCTTTTAGTAATATTTTAACCCATTTACGCTGGTCGTCCTCGTTTGAGGACGCTTGAAAAAATAAACATTCAGTGGCTTTAGAAGAATGTTTATGAAAATTTTCAAGTTTTATCACGTCCATATCAACAAAGTAATGTGTCAATAACCTTACTTTGCTTTAAATATGACTAGTTGTCGTTTTGCAATCACTGCAATATCATATCTTAGTTCTGACGAGTGTAGTTGTTTTAAAAGGGTTTAGGCCTTAATGGGTTAAACTAAGAATAAAAAGGGTAAATATAATAAAAAAATTATATTTTTTTTCCATTTATATCCAATGAAATCGCAAAAAAATTAAATATACATTTTTAATATATTATTTTTTTTGGACTTAAGCCATAGGTGCACCCAATTATACATAAGCCTTATGACTTGGATTGTGCATATTCTTAAGTGTATCAGTATGTAAGGAACCTGGTGGCGCCTATCTTCTCTCCAGGTATGGACAACATTATATAACATTATACAACATATTATAACATTAAAATATCAATAACATTTAAATTGGTATTCAAATATTTTTAAAATTAAATTATAATTGATGATGATGAAGTATACAAACATCGAAATACATCAAATAATCGATTTATTAAAAAATACTAACTAAATTATTTTCTAAAAAATATCAAATTAGCGTTTACAAGACCTAATAATATGATTATATATTCTATAGAATTAATTCTGACATTTTTAATAATGAAGAAAATAAATTCATTTATTTTCAAAGCATACCTTTTTCCCAATAATGCCATCTTCAGTGTCACAAAAAAGTAATTAATTACAATTTATATTGTTGAAAAAACCAATACATCGTTCGTTTTAAGAAAATAAGCTTTAAAATATTTAAGTGTTATTTTAGAATATCGATCCCTCTTGGATAAAAATTGAGGTAAATATTTTTTACTAATATATGTTATTATTTTTTTTAAAATAAATTGAAAATTCCTTTATGTATGATAAATTAGTTAATCAATTAAAATGTCATCTTCGTATTAAAATTGTTGAACAAACTCATATGAGTAGAAATTTTCATATAATCAGCCTTATTATAAAATACCAGGATAATGTAAATTTTAAAGTGATTTTAAATAATTTTGACATATAATTCTGAAAGATATATTGTCTAAACATAGTTAATAAATCATGCTTAAACTTGCAAGATGATTTATCCAATCATATTAAAGTTTTTACAATAACATTAAAACATTTTAAAGCAAGTTTTTCTTTGTCAATACTATTTACTCACTTTTTTTCATTACAATAAAGATGCCGCAATTGTGAATTGCATTTGTTTTGAGAATAATTTTAATAATAAATGACCTCTATTTTTATTATAAATATAATTATATTCTCAATTTTTCCCGAAATAATTATTGAATAAAATTAATTTTATTTTCTTCAATTAAAGGTTGCCGGTCGGAAATGCTTTCCCCACGTCATTTACGCTCGAATTTGGCGCTGGCCGGATCTTCATAAAAACGAATTGAAACATTGCAAGTTTTGCGTTTACGGTTTTGATTTGAAGCAAGAATCCGTTTGCGTAAATCCGTACCATTACGAACGGATAATCACTGCCCCGTTCAACGTGTTCGCCTCAACCAATACTGGAACTCATCATCATCACTCCAACCATAGCTCCTCGCACGGGGAAATAAACGGTAATTTATTAATCGATAAATCAATACAGAAACTATTAAGATTCCCAAAATATTTTAATTGATGTTTTAATATAATTTCATTTATTGATTTCTTTTCTACATAAAATTCAACAATATTCTCAAATAAAATAAAAGAAAACTTAAAAATAAATGAAATATATACATATGTATAAGATATGTAAAATATAAATAATGTAGGATTAGTCAAAAGATGATCAGTTTTTGAATATCTCAACAAAAATCCTTATCATTTATGTTATCCATGTATTGATAATAGAAACTTCTCCTAACTAAATGTAGGGAATGGTAGTCCTTTGTGGGTTCATACCTCTATAATCAATCAAATAAAGATACAAAAGAAAACAAGGTTTGGATAAAAGATTTTACAAAACAGAAGTCTCTTTGAAGTTCGAAAATCAGAATTATATCGATTTTTTATTTATTTAAAGAATTTACTATTTTCAAGCGAAAGATATGAGAAATGTTGTCTTGGAAAAGAGATAGATGAGGTGTCACTTCATGGAGTAATTCAATAACTATTACTCTCAGTTTCCTGAATCGTCAGTATTGAATTACGAGTCTACCAGAATTTTGACGAGATTGAAGAACGAATCTATGCCCATGAAATGACTTTTCTGTGACAGAAATTCGTTGTTCCTACCTAAGAAGTGATCCGTATTCAAATACTGAGAATATGTTAATTCGTGCCAAAAAAGGTCAAGAAACAATATAGTTTACCAAAGATCTTTTTTTCATCTTATCTAAATGTTTTCTGAAATGTAGGTTATGTAAATATTTTTATAATTGTACTTCCGTCAGTATTCTGTACGTATTCTAAGAATTTAAAATTTCTATTAAAATACAAAGTAATTAGTTCTATTTTAATAGCTGTTGTGTTTTGCTTATTTTATTTTATTAATATTATAATTATTTAATATCACTGGTCGATCGATAATCGATAACGGTGAGATAAAATTAATCCTCCCCCACAACCCAGGGACACCCCACTAACGCTACAGTGCTGCAGCCTGGTTTCTGCGAACGCTTTGCTAATACAAACATCAATCACTTTTATTTATATAAAACTTTTTTTGTTTAATTTCATAAAAAAATAGTTTTTGTAAAATATGGTTTTTTTGAAACAAAAATATATGTTAAAAAATATGATACTTTCCGTTTGGGTAATAATAAATATTATTAATCAAATTACTTATTAATTTTTATATACATAATTAGCTAAGAAAGTTCAAAGACATCCAGTTAATCTTTTAGCTTACAAGAATCATAATTTTCGTACTTGTAATTGGAAATAAAATTGTGACAACTTTTGTAGGAACAGATTTTTTTAGGTAAATAAAATGTGATTACATTCATGTATTGATAAATTTATTTTTAAAAATGTATTTTTTAGAACTTTTTTTTATTGAAATAGAATTAAAATTAGTTATTAAAATAAGTAGAGTTTCCTTTCCGACCTTTAATCCTTTATAATCAGCTTGGTTTTGCCGACCAGTTTATATAATGGTAAAATTTTTTAAATAACTTTGATGGCGTTTCTATTTCAGATATCTTTTTATTCTCTTAAAAATTAATTTCCATTTTAGCAAATTCACATTTCTTTGAAATTGGATTTTTTTAATTCAGAAATTAAATCGTGTGTTTCAACTTTTTTTAATTATCCGGCTCTTCGCATAATCCCATCGATGGAACGTCTATAAAATAAAATATATTTTACAGAATAAAATTAAATGTTTTACAAAAAATACATCTTTCAAATTTCCAAGTTATTCTAAAAGGTTTCCTTTGAATAAATATGTTAAAAAAATATTAAATTGTATTAAAAAAATTTTATTCATATTTTCCACATTTTTATTTATATCACAGTTTGATTTGTCCTTGGAACAATTCTCAGTAAACCTTTCGTAATTCGACATCTAGCTGAATCAATAAGATTTTTGATAATGATCCGTTTTAAACAATTATTCGAACAAATTTTCATTTTATACATTGAAATTATTTTCAGATTTATTTTTGAAATTTTACTTTAATAATTTAACAATAATTTTATTTAAATTTAAAAATGGTTTTACTTAAAAACTTTTTTATAATTTAGGAAAATGTTTAATATTCAAATATTTTATATTTTATTAATTTAAATTTTTTAATATCTTATGTTGTAATTTAAAATGTAAATTATGCTCAAACAATTAATCATCGCGAACATCCAATACTAAACTCAACATCCCAAATTTATGATATTCCTCAAAATCAAAAATTATCCGTCTCTAAGGTCACAGATTTATGAGTTATCTCAATATTAGGCTCTATTTATATTGTTCTTCAAATTATTATATTTTAAGTTTATTTTCAAAGGTAAAATTTACAATACAAATTCCAGCATCTAAGCACCTTGCCTTTTATCTAAAATCCAACAAATTATATTTAGAGACGCCGGTTAAAAAGTGTTAAGAAAAGAAAAAAAAGTGAAAAGTACGAACATATTAATAAAATATCATATTCAGAAGCGGTAAGAACATTTAAGAAGAGTATTTATAACAGATAAGTAGTGTCAAGATTGTTTCAGACACCTTAAATGTAAATGTAAATAAATTAAATAAATAAAATTAAATAAATTAAACAATTAAATAAAGTTTTAAAATAATTACTTTTAAAAAAAAGTAATTAAAGTAAAAAGATAAATTAAAAATAACATAATAAAGTTTGAAATTGCTTAAACAGTAATCACACCAATCGATGTAAATCAATCAATTTTATTTGTGGAATTAAATTCATTTTTCAAATTGAATTCGGTGATAATTACCGGGGTAAATCTGCGTGTGTGTGTGTTTTGTTAAATGAATATGAATTCGAAACGCCCGATGACGTCATTGATTTATCGATGTATGTTGTGTGTAAAGAAAATGTTTATGATTGAATGTGTGAATTGTGACAGAGTATATGTGTATGTGTTTCTAAAAAAATGTATGTTTTGAAAAATGTTATGATAAAAAAAATAAAGTTGTTTAAATGTGTTAAAAAATAAATCGATCGAGTTTGTCAATTTCAAAAAAAAGAGATGAATTTGTCTAAAATGAGTGATATTTGAATTTAGATCATATCGAATTAGTTTTTTCTTTCAATTAATTAATTTTAAAGACAAAAAGGCGATCTCCGATGAATCAAACGAAAGAAGAAACAAAATGTTAATTTTATTTTGCCAATAAATTTCACAATTTGAAAGCTAATGTCATAAATGAAGCGGTTGATAAATTCGAATGTTCTTACAATAAAATCGAGGAAAATCTTCAAATATGTTCAGAAACTCCATCATCTGCTAAGAAAAATTCTTGTGATAACACATCTTTGGGTAAACTATATTCTTTTGGCTCGTTGAACAGAGATTCCCACGAGTCCAATTCTAACAGTCCTTCTTTACTTCAAACTCCATACAGAAATTCCAGTGAAGATCTTTGTGGTTCTAAATTTAATGTGGAGGTACGGTTTCCTTTCCAGAGTTCCAAATTGCAAATATACATGCAAGAAAAACGAACTGATATCCGTTTTTGCGACTCGGTTGAGTCCACAAACACAGTCAAAGGTTATGTCTGTCATGGATGTCAATGGTAGGCTGTTTCTAACACGAATTCCAAAGAGAGTGCGGAAGAGAAAGGCAGAAATAACATGATCTGTCCCAAATCACAAGTTTTCTGTTCTACGAAAGGGTTTTGAATAACATTAAACATGGACAAAGTAATGTATCATCAAGTTTTAAAATATTTAACTGAAATATTTATATCATAATTATCAAAATTTATTTTATTTTCATAAGTTGTATTTTTAATAAATTGTAAATTTGTTTTAAAGTTTTTAAAAATTTTAATAACTTATTATATTTAATATTATATATTATCTTCAACGAGAAAATTATTTTTCGGGAAAATAATATTATTTTATTAAATTAGGAATTAAGAAAAATATTGTTTTCTAAAACAATACAAAAACATTAAAAATATTTATTTTTATTGTACACATTTTTTTTTGTTTTGATAATTAAAATTTATAATAAAATTTATAATAAAAAAATAATTTTTGGAAATATATTTTTTCTCGATAAAAAAACAAAAAAATGGAATTTGTTTTAATTAAAAATCTTTTTGATAAATCATTTTTCTTTTTATTTCAATGTTTTTCGTTTGTCTTCCTTAAATTTCCAAATAATAATTATTTAATTATTTATTAAAGGAAAAGATAAAATAATGATTTTACAGACCTAAATTTTTGAATAATTGATTTGATTTGTTTTTTTTACAATTTATTTGAAAAAAATATTACTTTAATTATTCTTATTTTTTTATATTTTTTTAATATTTTTTAAACAGGTTGTGTTTCAATTCAAAAGTCTGGTGATTTTATCAACTTAAATTTTTTTTTTCAAAAACAGAAAAATTGTGACAGAAATATTTTAAAATTTTTAATTGGAAATGAACAATAGTGTTTGATAAAAAATGTTAGCTTAACTAAAAGGAAATTTTAGGTAGTGAAATTTCTTTTTAACTTTAAATGTACTTCTTTCTATTAATAATCTTTATAATATGAATTTTCATTTGATAAAATTTTTATATTTTACATATATTTCAATGATAAAACAGACGAAACTAAACATTATTACAATATGAATTTGAAGTTATATATACGAAATGAAGCAAATATACAAGCATCAGTTCGAATAAAAAATATACAATAGTGGACGTCAATTAACTTGTGTTCAAATACCAAATTTGATATCGCTCTCTCAACTTCCATCAATTCGGAGGCCCTTGGAAATGAGTTACTTTAGTGGGTGCCGTAAAAATGATAATATCGAAACCAATGTCGTTATCAAATAATTTGTGGTATTTCAGATGAAAGAACATTTCATGCCCCAACTGTGTTTATGATGGCTTTGGTGGGAATGAGAACTTGTCAAGAGAGTCTATCATCTTACCTCGAAAAAAACGCTTAGTAGTTGTGTTCGAATACTTAAATAACTGGGCGCAACATTTGAGCAAAGCGAACAGGGAAATATTTCAGAAAGACTCAAATATTTCTCAAAATATTGTTTAAGAATTTCATACTAATATTAATGGATATTGAAATAATATGTTTAAAATTCCAGATATCGATTCAATTATTTAATAAAAATAAAGTTTTATAACTGATGTGTTTGAAAATTTCGAAATTTTAGATTTTAAGTCATTTATAATCAATGAAATAATGGAGATTTTAAGGTTTTAAATAATATAATTTTCATGTTAGCGCTCAGACCCAGTTTGTAGATTTTTAATGTTTTAGATCAGTGATACGCAAACTATGTGTACTATTGTAAAGAAAAAAAATATGCAAACAAATACCAGCCCACTCAACTCATTAAAAATTAAAAATTGTAAATTTGTAATATTATTATTCAAATTTATAACATCTTTTCTCAAAATATGTCAATAATAAAAGTATTCATTATTTTATTTTTAAAAAACAAAATACTTTCGTCAAAATGTGTTGTTATTAATTTCGACGGATCGACCGTCATCATCAGACTGAATTAACAATGATATACTCGCGTTGATATATCAACGCAATGTTTGCGTAATCATTATGTCATTTAAATCATGAAAATACTTTCAATAAAGTTGAAGAGGATGGTGTTTGGACATTGTTAGATCAATGACATAATGGTTACATAAACATTGCTTTGATATATAAACGCGAGTATATTATTGTTAATTCAGTCTGATGATGACGGTCGATCCGTCGAAATTAATAACAATAAATTATGATGAAAATTTTTTGTTTTTTAAAATTTCCTTGTCGTCATTTTTTAAATTATTTCATTTTGATTATATAAATCTAGATTTAAAAATATTAATAGAAAAAATATTATAATATATGCGCAAAATTTTTTTTCTCTCTTACTTGTGCACTTTAGATACTAATTATGAATGATAAGAGAAATTTTTATTATATATAGTCGTAATGTATATATAACTCGATTAGAAGGTCAAGCCATTCTCATTGAGTAGGCGTTTTGTTCGAGGAAAATTTATCACTTAAGAATTATTGTTTTTTGTAAATCGCGAATACAATGACCGTGCGTTTTTTCGAAGTATCACAATAGACGTTTTAGCCCAAATAAAACTAATTTCGTCAGACTATTTGTTACAATGGATGAAACATTGGTTTACAACTACAACCATAATACTCAGCTTACAGGTTCTAATTCATAAAAATGGTAATCTTTGATAATCAAGTGAAAAGACTATTTCTACCGTCTTATTACTAAGGAATATAACTTATTACTTATCTTTAAAAGACAAAAATAAACGGTAAATGATGTGCTACGCTTCTAGTCCAAATGGATAAAACATTAACCCTGTAAAATGTACCAACATGCGAGACACTAATATACTACTTGAATTATGTCGTTGAGATGATGTAGGAATTATGAATTTATGATAAAATGCTGTATATTGCCGCTTTAAAACACGCCACATAAATTTCGGAAATTGAAGAATTTTTCCACAGAAAGCGAGGGCTATTCTAATTTTGTTAAAATTCATCATTTTTGTCTCATGAAATTTCTAGTGTAGTTGTTTTCTAAAATTTCCAAGACTTTCAAGAAGATTATACTCATTTATTTTCGGAAACGTCGAAATTTTTTAATTACTTATGTATACTTACTTATAATTACTTATAATTAGAGCATGTTAAGAAGTACCACAAGACATGCGCCAATTTGTTTGACAAGTTTCTAATTGTACTAATATGATTCTTACATATTGTATTCTAAAGAATGAACCCACCTTTCTTCTTGTACATATTTTAAGAACCTCGTCCATGAACTATCTCAAAACAGTTTACATATCGTATGTGAAAATTCGGATAGTTTAGAACATTATTTTCTGAAGATTAAACAACAATTTATTTTTATATATTTATTAAATAAGTCCTAAGATTTTCGTCTTACCTACCGACTTTGATAACGAAAAATCTCAAAAGAAGAAACACATTCTTTTACTAGTACATAGATAACAAGTTTTCTTTTGCAGATATTAATTTAATTAAAATCGTATATGCGAACTTTTGATGTTAATTATTCTTTTAAATCTTGTTTTGAAGTCAAAACAACTAAAAGGGTTTTATGTGGCAAACTGTCGAAACAATGAGTCTCTCTCTTTTGGGAGGAAATTGGCGTATTTGTACGATTGTTTCAATACGTCTGAAGGGCAATTGAATGTGTCACAAGAATGAATCATTGTCACAATTGAGCCCGAATTTTCAAGTCGAAATTTATTCCCAATTTATGTAACCAGACTCTTTACCACAAATTTGCTCGTAGTTATTTATTCAAAAATAAAACAGTTGCTGGAATAATTAGTATTGCTTCATTTAAGAGAAAACTGACAACAAATTAAAATAATAAATTCAACACAAATGTCAATAAATTTTTGCTCTCCTTCTCGTAATTTATCTTGTTTCACTGGACAGAAATCCTTTTCGATTATGAAGTGAACGTTAAGAAACATTAGTCAACGTATCCTGGAGGTAGTTTGAATGAGATGTGGCTTTTTATTAATAAATATTGAAATAAATTTCTACATTGACAAAAATGAGTGTTTTTAATTTTTTTTAAACAAATTTTATTTAACCAAAATATCTTTTTACTGTGCTCTCAGGTTACCATTTGGTCAGAACTTTCAGTTAAATTACATCTATGAGATTTCCGATTGTTTTGGATTAGATTTGAAGGCTAAAATTACGTGGATTGCATTGAGTGTGAAAAGCTTCATCTCAGAGATTATCTATTGCTTGGCCATCAGTTGTTATTTTATCATATATCTTCGTTTCTCGCTAAAGTAAACGACCGACTAAACATATTGTTTTCTCAAACGGCAATCGATAGTTGCTAATGGTTAGTTTACGAGAATGGAATAACTCGCATTTAGTGCATTTTATTCAATTCTTAAGAAATATAAAATAAATTCATTTAAATCCAATGATTTATTAGTACAATGATTGCAAAGTTCAGTGTAATTTGTTAGTTTAATGAATGGTGTGAATTGACTTCATAATGAGATTATTATCTTGAAACACGTGGTTTTCCTTTTATCCATTATATATATATATATATATATATAATATATATATATATATATACCATTTTCGGTCAAAGTAATCATTTTACCAAGAAATAACATTTTATTTTCAAAATGTGAATAAAAATTTTACCAACATAATTTTGAAAAAAGCATTGAATAAACAATATATTATATTATTAAAAAAATTAATTTGCTTATATATTTCACGCGATTTCATGCTTTTCAAAAAGCCATTGAAACAACTTAAAGGAACTCTAACCATTCTGCCTTGACAATTAATCCTATAAATCAAATGCAATAATGGTAAAAATAAAAATAATAATAAAAATAGTAATAATAAAAATAATATTGGAAAAGAAAATGATAACGAATGTCCTCTCTCCCTTTCAACGAGGAATAAAAAAAGGCACTTCCACTGCGCTGCTGCCGCAACAAGGAGTGTTTTTTTAATGTTCCGTCACTATATAAAAATAGTACTTTTCGTAAAGTTTTTTATAGTATCAATTTAGTAATCACATTGGAATGTTAAATGTTACCTTGACCTTTTACATCTAAATTTGAGAAATAATACGCCAAGAAAGCTTTAAAACAATATTATAAAGTAAAGTAAATTATACGGGCTCTTAAAATTTTAAAAAAGGCAAAATTTGCTGATTCATAATTTCAATTTAAGAATTATTCGGAGATTTTGAAGCGTTATATTAGGTCATGTCAAAAGTAATGTCGTTTTTCTATTGAAGATTTATTTTAAAGTTTTTTTTGTAAAATACAAGTATTTTCATCTAAAAAAGAGTCTCTATCGCGTTCAATAACTTCTTCCCACGTCGAAACCAACTTTTCTATGCCTGATTTGTAAGTCTTTAGATTTCGATTCGAAATAATCGTAAAGGGCATTTTTGAGAGCATCAAATGAGCTAAATCTTTTTCTAACCAGAACGTACTGTAAAGACCTAAATAAATGATAATCTGAAGGCGCTAAATCTGGGATATACGGTGGGTGAGGCAGAATATCCCAGTTAAATTCCTTAATTTTTTGCAACGTCTTCTTTGAAGTACGCGGTCTCGCATTGTCTTTGGGTAATATAACCCTTTTTCTATTTGCAACTGCAGGCAATTTCTCCATGATTTTTCCATTTAACCGAGTTAGTTGTTCTATGTACGTACCTGCCTTAATTGAATTACCAGGTTTTAATAACTCATAGATACCTTTTGTACACCACCAAGAGCATAGCAATACTTTTTAGCATGAAATTTAGATTTTGCAGTCAATGTTGAAGCTTGTCCAGGAGAAAGCCATTGTTTTTTCCTTTATGATTTTCGTATAACATTCATTTTTCGTCTCCCATGATAACACTATCCAGAAAAGGTTCATTTTTTGACGCAATAAGAGCGAATTGCAAATTGAAAATCTTTGAATTTTGTTGCTTTCGCTTAAATCATGTGGAACTCATCTACCAATTCGCTTGTTTCCCCCAATGGTTTTTAAATGTCGATGGATTGTCTTCCTATTTATGCCTGTGTCAACACTTTATTTGTCCACGGTCATTATTTGAATTTTTTGACTTCGAAGCGCAAACTGTCATCATCTACAGTTAATTGTCGACCAGATATTTCCTCATTTTTCAGATCGAAATTGCATTCTTTATATTTTCCAAACCCTCTCTGACACTTTCTAACATCGCCAATGTAGCATTTTTCCTCTATTAAATTGGTAAAGCATACAATTTCGTAAATGTTCTTCTGAGAGTAGCTTGCCATGTTTTTTTCTTCTTGTCCAAATTAATTATACTTTCTACCAAATATTATTAAATGTATGACGTATATCTTACACGTTTTGAAATAAATCTAACAAATTAATTACAAATCAATAATACAAAATTACATTACTTATGACATGACATAATATATATATGATCTTTAGATCTTAAAATTAACGTTCAAAATACACTTTCGACAAGGTTATTAAGAGTTTTTAAGGATTCTCTGATCACGTTTTGATTGCACAATCATAACCGGCAGTATATAAGTAACTTTCCTTTGAAAAAAATAAGTTGTTCTAAAGATGCCGGTTAATCCTTCGACATTAATAAACTTTAATTGGCTTCAAAAAATTTTTATTTTGGTATATATTATCTAGTCAGTATTTGTTCTCCTAACATTCGGTGTCAAACGTAAACCCCTTAAGGATCAAATTATATTCATTCTAGTTCTGGAACGTTGTTTCACTAAAGTATCGTTGTTTTAATCTGGTTTAGTGAACATGCCAAGTGTTAAAAATTTCCTAGGAATAAATTAAGAATTCAACATAATGTCGATAGAGAAAGAATGGAATTGTAGAGTTTGTTAACAGTTTTAGGAGAATAATAAAGATGTTGGTCACTGGCTTTGTTTTACCAAATGATTGACACAACAGTTTTTATTGTTTAAATAGATAAACAAAGAAAGTTTTAAGAGTTCTCGCGAAAAATCATCAAATGTTTTACGAAATTATAAAATAAGTTGGTAATAAATAATGTAAACTGAAGAAGAAGTTATTAAAATAAAAGAAGCATATTAAATATTTCTTTGTTGTTGTGATAACTAAAACAAAAAAACCACAAATAAAAATTAAGAGAAAATTTTCTTAAGTACCGTGTTCCTTTTTTTGTTACAAAATATTTAGGAAATATAAAAATTTCGCTTGTTGTTTTAAAATAGTTTCTTTTTTTTTATGTTTATTTATACTTTAATATTGGTCTTGATAGTTTTTTATTGCAATTTATTTAAAATATAATAAAATAATAATATTTTATACTTGGTAAATTATATTGAATGATATTTATCTAACTTGATTGATTACGAACTTTAAAGATTGTATTTTATTTAAAATAAAATTATATTTATTAACACCATCAATATGAGGTTTACAACATTTATTATTATCACAAGCGCATTCACTATTTGACATCTCTCTTGATCAATACTTTTCTGAGTTCAAACTAATTATTTTCAATAAATGAAAATCTGTTATTAAAAATTATTAATTATAAAGAATTTAATTGGTTGAAATTAAATCTAAACATTTTTTTTAAAAAAAGAACATATTAAATTAATATATTAAAATTTTAAATTACATTAAAAAATAAATAATACATTCAAAAATTATTTTAAATCT
>MQRK01214185.1:0-18235 GCA_001938485.1 Girardia tigrina | reverse complement strand
ATAATTTTTAATTTTTAAAATATTTAATAAGCAAATTAACATAAAAATATTTTACCCTTTAAATTAAAAAATAATAAACTATTCATGCGAGATAAAAATTTAAAATTAACCCCTCATATATCATTTATGTCCCAAATGTTAAACTGTCAAGGTTTGCTTGCACATGGTGTTTCTTTTAGATTCCGATCTAATCAAAAGCAGTATTTACTGAATGCATTTATGTAATAGTATAGTTGGATAGCAAATCAAGGGGATCGTAGAAGATAAATGTTGTGCAGATTTTCAAAGTGAAACTTCTGGAGCAGGAAGGATATATAATCAGGGGACGTGCGTGAGTAAGGGAAAAAGGAGCATTCTCTAAACATAACCAAGCATTCTTTCCCCGGTTACTATGACAACAGGTACTATAGCAACGACCGTTGTTACCATGGCACCGGTCTTATAACAATTTTCGTAATATAATTGCAGTAAATCAAATTTTTAAGTAAATATTATTTGATAAAAATTGATTAGAATACAATCGAATTAAGGATTAACTTTAATTTATACGTTTGTAATAATAAAAGGTTACTTAGAAATTAAAATAAAAATATTATTTAATAATAAAAAAAATATTAAATCGAATTTATTTAGAGTTAGGTTAAAAATAAATAAAATTCAATTCCAATTTTGAAAATTTCGTTTTTTGTAAATTGAATCAAAATTTTCTAATTAAAATAAATGTCGGCAAATTAATTATTAAAAGGAATCTGAAATTTTTTTTTTAAATTTGTAATAAATATATTTAATTTGTGCTAAAATAAATAATTTGACTTCGAATAATTATTTTAAAAAACAGTAAATAAAAAAAATGAAAATAAGGACTATTTAATGAAAAACCGGAAAGTAAAATGCTAGATTTTAAAAGAATAATTAATATTTAAATTAATATTAAAGCTAAATAAATTTAGGAAATTATTTAAAAATATTTTCCGTTTTTCCTCGAATTAACAGCTCCCTAGATTAAGTTTCAGTCATTTTACCAAATTCATCAATATCTATATCTGCGTCTTCATTTGTAGGTAAACTCCTTTTTTAGAAAGGCGTTTAATATTAATTTAAAATAAAAACGAATAAAAAATTAATACAAAAACTTTATATTTTAATAAATGGCGCGCCGTTTATTCGAGGTAATAAATAAATAAAATTATGAACATAAAACAAAATTACGTAGTGTTAATATTCAGCAAGATGAAGTCGCCTGTTCCATTAAATAACCACGAAACTTTTATTTTATGAAACGTAAATGCCAGTCGACTTGTGTTGAAAAAGACATTTTTATAATCGTTAAAGAAATAAATACCTAAACAGTTTATATTTATAAAAAAGTGTTAAAAAGTGTTACTTGAATTGCAGAATAGACCGTTCAAGAAGGATTGTGAGCAATCGCAAACTGATTTGTCTGGAACTTTACTAATGCACTTGCCACCATTACATAAGTTCTTAGGGCACATAGATGAGCACAACGTTTTTATATTTATTTCTAAAGATTTATTGTTTACAATTATATAGATTATACATCCTTTAATCTCATCTCTTCTCTTGCGATATAAAGTATTTTCTTGTCCATAATATGGCCCGAAATTCCCAAAAAACAGATACGCGGTTTTACTTGAGTTCCATTTTTCAGGAATCGGGTAGTTGAATATTCCTATTTATTTGTGATATAAAAAAAGAATACATATAATCATTTATAATTAGCACGCATTATTTTATAAAGTAATCATAGGATCATGACTATTTTTAAAGGCATCACTGTCCTTCTTTTGTGAACTAATTGTATTTTTATTTTAATTTGTGAATTAATTTTATAAGTATTCGTAACAGTAATCTTTCATTATGGTTCCGTATGTTTATGTTAAAACGAATGATTAAAACAAGATGAATGTCTTTAAGGACAAACAAATATAATTATATTTATTATGTATACCCTGAGATTGTTATTAAATATTTGGTATTGTACTTTGCAAACAAGTAATTCTACCATTATTAGATGTAAACGTTATATAACATGGTTGCGTATACATTCTCACGGCACAATTTAAAAAGGAATTTTCGATATGAATTAATGATTATATATTTGTAATTCAAAGTTGAACATTACCATATGAATAGTGTTTAATAAGTAATGTTTAGGAATAAAATTAAATCAGAACTAAATTATTTTAAATATTATTACAAAATAATGTCTCACATCATAGGAATCCGAATTGTTTGAAGTATATAGGGGAATAGCAATTCTCAAACCTCAGACATTCCACATTAAATATTATTTGTCAAGTATGAAATTTGTAGGCATGATTACAAGAAATCCAAATACTTATAATTTGACAATGACTGGACATTTTGTTGCTCTGTATTTTTGTTTGATTGCCACACACCTTGGCTATTGAACAAAACAATAAAAATTGATGAAAATTATTGATAACTTGTTTTAATGATTGTAATTTTACAAAAAATGTAAAAGGCAGAAATTCGAATTATTATCAAGTAAAAGTTCCTGCGTGGAACCTCAGCATCAGAAACCTAACATCAATAGTGTATTTGTATATACTACTACTAAGCAACAGACAGTTTCAAATTGGTTAAGAAAATTTGTGAAAGGTAATTTTAATCTCAATAATGAGTCTCGGGGTTGCCGATGATCGCAGTTAGACAATAACGGACTGAATGTAACTGTCCAGTCTGATCCTTCACAAAGTGATCATGATTTATTGCACATGTTTGATGTTACAAAGTAAACATCATTGAATCACTTGGCTCAAATTGGTGAAGTGAAAAAGTTAAATAAGTGGATTCTACATGAATTGAATGAAAATCAGAAATTAAAGCCTTTGCATGATTGCTTGATGATGCTATCTCGTTATAAATGTTATCCCTTCTTGAATCAAATCTTAACTCGTGATAAAAAGTCTCCAAAAAAAGATTCCAATATCATTTAATGCAACTATTGAGTAATATATATCAAACCCGTTGTCAGAGGCCGTTGCTGAAACACGATTCGGCAAGTACAAGACTCTATCCTACATGTTGCGTACATTTAACGGTTCTAAACGATCACAGCGTGAATACAATGATGAAAGGAGCAATAAAACAAACAAATGATGAACTTTTAACAATCGAACACGAATGGAATTTCAAAATCTTTGTGCGCTGTGATGGCCGAATAACCATCAGCGTTGAATGTGAAACCGCCCTCGTCAGGGCGCCACTTACTGATTTTGTACGATGCCCTGACCCCGCCTATCCTTGGAAAAACTAGGATCGATGTGAAAGGACCGTTGCATCGCTGGAAAGATGATAAACGTTGAAATGTCTCCTTATTGTTCCACAGAGGGACGAACGCGAACTTTTAATATATGAGTATGTGATATATATATATATATATATATATATATATATATATGATTTCTCGACGATACGTTTTGTAATGACGTGAAAATCTTGTTGAAAGATACTCTGTTATTCGCTTTCTTTATTATTAATATAAAAAAATAAAAAATTAAATCTACACATAGTGTAACATTACGGTAAGTAATAATTATCATTTCTTATATTATTTTTAAAGATATCTGAAGTGATAACCGTTTTTTACAATCTGATATTCTCAAGCTGATTGTCAGAGAAAGAAGCGCCTTCGTGGACCGTTACGGTCGGGAAGGAAGTCTCAGGATTATGAGTGATGTAGAGGAAATATATATATATATATATATATATATATATTAATTGTGTTTCTTTAATCAACAGGTAACATATATTATAGAGAGTGGCTCAAAAGGTATGTAGCCTAACCAATACAAACATTTTGAGGTAGAACAAGTGGAGTCGTAAACTTTTGCATCACACTGTAATTACACCGAGAAGGTCAAATAACAAAATTTTGTTAGTTGATTTTCAAGATGTTTTTATCTGAAAGAATCTTTATTTACCCCTTTAGTATTCAATTTAACGTTGCATTTATTAAAATGTTCTAACAAGAATTTGGATGAATCTTTACTTCTGTGTTGTCTTGCCAAATCTTGTATAAGGTAATATTCCTCTACTTTACCGTTTAAAGATCAAACAAATGTCCCTTATCTATTCATTGACAATTGTCACTTCAAGGAGTTTACTAGGTCAGGAATGTATGAGGCGGTAATTAATTTAGTTTGCTGATCAGAATTTAAATGGTTGTGAAAATTATTTTGAATTGAAATTAAACTGAAAATTTTAAAAAGTAAATAGAATAATAATTAAATATTTTAACTTTGAATTTTAAAATATTCTTTATAAATTTATTTTATTTAAAATATTATTTTAGTAAAAAAAGTAATGGAGTAAAACAGATTACAGATAAAACACCATTTTCAAAATAATAATGAAAATAATAATTATTTGAAAATTATTAAAAAATTTAAAATCCATTAAGGATATGATTAAAAAATTAAATATTTTAAACATAAAAATTGAATTTGAGTTAAAATTAATTCTGAAATTGATGTTGCAACCACTTCTCACAGAATGCATGAGATAATGATTACAAAGGATTTAAAACAACAATTTCTCTCTAAGACGAAACCATTTGGACACGATGTGATGAACTTCATTTGAGCATTCAAAATAAATACAAAAGAATATGAAGTTTTTTAATGTAAGAATAAACGCCATTTTGAGGAATATCTCTGTTTTTACTTACTTTACAAGATTTAAAGCTAAATCAGAAGAAAAATATCTTGAAACCTGTCATCTTATGTAAAATTGAAGTCTATAAATTTAGTTTTGTATAAATATATTTACTTCTAAACTTTCATTAAAGCTTTTAAAAACAATGAAGTTGAAATTTTAAGGAAAAATAAATAAAAACCAAATAAATAATAATAAATAAAAGATAAATAAAAAGAATAATAAATAATAGTAATAATAAATAATAAAGTAACAATAATAAAGAAAGTGTCGAGTGAAGCATTGTTAATTAGGTCACGTTGCCCTAAAATCAATGTTCAAGCGGCAGTCTCAACCAGTTTATTGAGAATTTTTGATTAGCATGATTTCATGCAATCGATTACACAATCAATATTTTTGCATTTATATACAGGTGAAATAATTATTAGTCAATAACCTGAAAATGACGGTTGATTCGTAGAAATATATCGTCATAAAATATATTTTAAATGCATGAATTTTCTTCTTGATAAAACTTCTCATCCGGATTTAAGTTTATCAATAATAATAAAGTTTTTTTAACTAAAAGCTTACCGACATTAGGAACAGTTTTAGAATGACCCATTGTAACATTAGATTTATTATTACATATAATATGAAACATATTATCTTTGCTCTTTATTTGGAATGTAATTATTTGATTTTCACAAGACTCACAACCACCTGAAATTATTTATTTTTAAACTTATTTTATGGATTATAATTAAAACAAAAATCTTTTAATTCTCCTTCGATTTTCGATTCTTCGTTTTTGATTTCATAATATTTAAATTCAAAATTTAAATAAAACCAATTTAATTTGTAATCAATCATGTAAAACATTATTCCGTCGGCTGCTTTAACGAATGAAGAAAATTCTATGTCTAAATCATTCGAACTGCTGACATTGGTATAGAAAAAGAAACCATAACAACAACTGTGCATTTGTATTATTTCTGAATAATTATTTAATTAATTTTAATTTTGGGGAAAATAAAACATACGTAATATGATACAACAAAAATTTAATTTATTCATAACTGAAACTCTTTACAATATCGAATGACATAAGATTTTAATAAATATTTCATTTAACATTCTTATAAAGGAAGTACAACACACCTTTCTGGACACATGGAACTTTACTTGAACGATACCTTCAAATAAACGACTGAATCACATCATTTACTTTATAAATGTTTATCTTCTTGTCTGATTCTTTCAAAATTCGTTCAGAAGATTGGCTTGTCTGTACATTAATTTTGGTTGGCAAATCTACATAGGGATTTGAGTGTTGTTCCAGATTAAATAACAATAAAAAATAA
Organism: Girardia tigrina; assembly: GCA_001938485.1. NCBI lineage: Eukaryota > Metazoa > Platyhelminthes > Tricladida > Dugesiidae > Girardia > Girardia tigrina. The sequence continues at coordinate 12,191 of MQRK01214185.1, read as the reverse complement.
GAAAAAAATATTTATATTTTTTCATTATAAAATTTTTATTGGGTCATCAAATAAATTAAAGTTATTGTTTTAGTTTTTGGTCAAAATTGTTACTTAGCAACGTTTTGTTTTTGAAAATAAAGAATTTTGAATTTGGATTTATACTTTGTGAGGGATAGAAGAATGATGTTTGAATGATGCTGACTGATGGTTGAATGAGTTTTATAATATGTCTTATAATGGTTTGTTTTTGAAGCATGAAATCTCTCCGTGGACAATTGAAGTCAATTATTGTTAAATTTTAAAATGTATATTATTAATTTTATTATGAATTAATTGTTATTTAACAATTACTAAAACAATCAATTGTTTTGCAAAATTTTGAAAATTCAATACAATCAACAAGTCATGTCCCAGGCGCTGATTACCAATCATTATAATATCAATAAATGGGTAATAAGACTTCTTCTGTTAATATTTTTTACAGAATTAAAATCGGATTGATCTGAATTTCGATTTTAAGTAGAAGAAGGTTTGGTTTTGTGTTTACAACTTCTTTTTAGAATTTACTCAAATCGATAATAATCAGCTGTGCTCATTTATCTTGTTGCATTCACAGTTGCATTCACGAAGATCAGGGATATGGAATGATTGGTTGAGATGAGTATCAGCCAAAAGTGTTGGGTATTAGAAATCTTTAATATAATCATTTACTTTTGAAACACAAATCTTAAATCTTTATTCGTTAATCTGAAATCTTTAATATGAAATCTTTAATCTGACTCCAATTAATCAGAAAGGACTTCCATCATAAATATATAGACAATGAACACAAATTCTTTTATGAAACTTTATTTCAAATAACAAAAATTAACAAGTCAAAATAATAATAATAATTCAATTTTTGATGACAGAGCACAAACGCAAAACAATGTTTCGTACGAGTTAACAGATTACAGTAAAAACTGTGAATCTCCAAAACGAACGAATGTTTAAATTTAAATTAAACCTTTTTCTCCCATACGAGATACTTATGGTTTAAAAAGATTAATATTTTTAAAAAGAATAACAAATTATAAAAATAATTCTATAAAATGAGTTTACTTCTTTCCTTTTGTTTTAGATGAGAGAATATTTTGGGCAAACTAGACTAAATTTGCTGCTGTTTATATAGTTATTTTCATCAGCCTTGAAAATTGATCAATTAAAACAAAGACTAAAATATTTTTAATTTTCGATTCCAAATTTTGCTAAATTAAATATTATTTTGTTTGAAATTAATAATTTTACCAAAAGAATTATTTTAAATTTTTTCTACATAAAATTCTATCAAGTGTTCACATGTATTTTTCGAAACCCTAACAAAAGGTCTAGATGTACTCGATCGTTCCTTGCGTCAAATGTGCTATGAGATTTAATTTTCAGCTTTCAGATGAAATTTCAGGATTTAATTTGATATTCGAATATATTTAAATATTCAATTCTGAACAGATCCCATATTCTTTTAAGCTTTGAAATTTTGTCAGAAAAGATAGTAAAATTAAAATGTCCTGTCATCAAAGTCCTTTGGTTGTGATGATTCTGATTCTGTGAATATTGTCAAACCAAGAACCATGTCAAGCCACTATTTTCTCAATGTTTATTTAAAATATTTTTTTCATTCCAAAAAACGTTTAGTCATACATATAGATCTGAAATTAATTAATTACGTGTTATGATTAATTTCGCGCAGAATTAATTTCGCGTTGGAATTTATTAATTTAAATTACTAAAGTAATTACTAAACCAAAAATATACATAAATTTATTTATTTAATTTCGCGTTTTTGGAGATTTACTAGATAATTTAAATTACTAAATAAAAAAATTAAAAAAAATTAAAAATATACTCAAAAATTAATAATAATAAAAAATAAAAAAACCAAAAATATACACAAAAATATATTCAAGTCGACTTCATTACATTACACTGCTACAATGAGCTTGATATGTCAAAGTCAATTATGTTGAGGTGGTTGCACAAAAACTGCAATGGACTTATGTCTTCATTTATTAGTGCCATTTTCAATTCTTGTGAGACGTTTGAGAGATCATTTGGGTTACTTTGTCTTGTTGTTTGTATGTTATTTCGTATGCGTAAGCTTTCTGACTTCATGTCCTCGATAAAATTTATCAATTTCTCGGTGAGGACCCAAGGATTACAATGATGTATTCCAAATTTCAATTTCAACTTCCTATTAAAGGTCTCGGAAAAATTGTTTGTCAAGATAGCAACATTAAACCAATTGATTATTGATAAATCTGTCAACCATGTACGTTGAAAGTATCGAAAAAACTTCGATTTTGCTTTGTTGGTCTGAAGATTTAATAGGGAAGTCTTTTAATTCGTCGAAGACTATCAGTAGGCAAGAAACTGAGTGTCATTACCAAGTTCATCAATTTGTTAAATTGGTTATTTTTTGTGTAGAAGTTTTTCAATCCAAGTTCACCTAACTTCCTCACAACTGCCTGTTTGAAATGAAAATAGCATCCTTGACAATTAATTTCATTGAATTCTTCACGAAGTGCACGGATTGGGGCTTTTTCAAAGTCACCAATAGCCATAATAGGATTGAATAAGGGAACCAGCTCTTTTATTTTTGCCATGACAAGTTTGTAATGGTGATATTGGCGAGTCTTCATGAGAACGAAAAATGTTGGCAACATTCGAGGCCCACTACGAACAGAAATGATGAACAGCTGTGTGAAAATTTTCAGCACAATAAAAAAGGTTCCATCATAACAAATAGTGTCAAAGTTATGTAAGGTTTCAACCATTTCGGTCGAAAAAATAATACTGCGATAGTTTCTCTTTCATCGGTTATTTGAGCTTTAAAATGAGTTTTCATTAATTCGTTTACCATGAGGGCTTCAATATACATAGATGTAGTTTCTGGAATCATTGTGTAGCGGTGGTGCTTTCTGAGCAGCATACATCTCGCCACCATTGGATATGAGATCCTTGACGAAACTTCATTTGGATGATTCCTAGAAATATTATCAAAAATGTCTCTAGAGCTGCTCGAAGAAGCCTCAGACTCATTTTAAGTTGTATTTTAAACTTCCTCGTTGGTTCATCTTGAGCTTCAGCTGAGTGGTTGTGTTCAGCGTTATCATATATCAGTTCATTATTATTAGTCATGATAGAGGCAGTAGACTTGCACGATGTATTTTGATACATTTGGCACCTGAGGGCTATTCTCGTAGGGTATGACTTATTTTTGTAGTACAAGTATCCACCAACTTTGTACAGCTTTGATCACTTTCGTAGGCCCTCGACAATTTCATACACTACAAAAATATAGTAATTTTTTATGCATTAAAGAAGAAACTTACTTTCTTCTTTTCTTTCAATAAATGTTTTTTTTAAATTCTTTAAATAAAACAAAAGTTAAATATATAGTAAATTAAAAAAATTAATTTTTTAAATTAATTCTAATTCGAAATTAATTCCAACGCGTAATTAATTCTGTCACCCGATCTGATATTATTATATGCTTCACTGAGACTACTGTGAGAATACTATCTGACATTATTGTTATTTGAATTTTCTTATTACCTTATTCTATACTTAAATAGATACTTCTAGATTAGCAATGACTACCTTATTATTGTTAATTGTATATTTCACTAAGTTATTTAGCTTTTTTTGACATACTAAGTAGGTAAACTCTTTCACTGCCAAGAGAGATACATTTTCGCCCTGTACTAAATCAACTCATAGATTCGAATTTCACATAAGAATATTTTTCTGAATAAGAATAATTTAATAAATTAGAAGAGCAGAACTTTGGTAATTGTCACAGGGTCCTCCAAAAAGTAATTAATTATTTGATTAACTACAATGAAATTATTAATGAAATTATTTTTTTTTACTAAGAATCATGAGCGAGTGGACTATCAGCTATTCCTGAACATTTGGTCATTATTTTAAACACAGTTATTAGACAATTACATTATTTTGTTTTTATTATTATTTTTGTATAGATATGAAGAAGGAATTTAGGTAAATATGTGTTTAATAAAAATCTTTTTCTACACTTTAGCAAAATAAAAATGCAATAAGTGTATAACCAATATAATTTATATAAATATAACAACAGACAAAAAAAGTTTATAACTAAATCACAAAAGAAAGAAATTTGAGAGATGAATGAAACTAATAACAAGTTACTTTATGAGACCGTTTTCTTTGTCGAAATTGTTTTGTCAAATTAGATTGTAAGAGTTCACTATCGATATATAGTCGATGTTGTGCTTCTGATTAGTATGAATCCCCCGATGAAGAAGTGAGGACGGTTATGGAACCAGAAGTCGGATCTGTACAAATAATCGATTTGCATTGTAGTTACGATTGAGTTGATATAATCACTAGTTCGGTGAAATCGTCACATAATGATGATACATGACGCTAACAAATTTGGCAGTATATATTATTTCGACCAGTCAAAATTGATCTCGTATGGTAATTTTACGCCAGAGGACCAACGGATTTATAGCCAAATATTTATAGGATGTATTGCCAAACGGAATTGCTGATCGACTTTAGAATAACGTATATTATGTACAATTTCAGTTGTATTAATTTGTCTGTTGTTCGTCGCTTAGATTTATAAAAAATTTATTATGAATTATCAAATTTATGATTAAATAGAGAATCAATATCGCAATGTAATCAGAATTCACATTTCCCTAATAAATTATTAAGTAAGTCAATTAATTATATATATATATATATATATATATATATATATATATATATATATACACGAAACATCAAAATAAACTCTCTACTTTTAAATACATGTCACAGGCGGCAGTCTATCAATTTTTGATTCCCCTGTATGAACTGTAAATGGAGGAGGGAGAATTAATCTATATAATGATTTGAGTGTATACAGTTATTATTATTATTCATTTGGCCAAAGAAGTTCTAAAACACCATTAAAATTATATTTTGTTACAAAACATTAACGGATGTAAAGCCAAAATGTAGACATCTTTGTCAATATCAAAAAGAAAAAATAAAGGTCTAATCAAAGCAAAACCTTTTAGGCAAAGGAACAGGACAAGTAGAACATGAAATACATATTAAACAAGAGACAATGCTCCATTACGGAACACATATCTTTTTCGGGCTTTGAAAGTCCTAAAATCATTACACAAATCTGACATGTCAATTTCCTTCAATGATTTCTTCACCTTACGCTCCAACTACATGATGTTCGTGGCCTCCCAGCCTCCCTTGTAAGCTTCAGACTTAAGATTGGTCTTATTTAGACAACAAAATCTTTTCATAAAAGTACAGGCCGTCACTGTCCACAATCATATGACATCAATATGTTAGCTTACGGACCTGCTTGAATTACCATTCCGGCTTCTTATAATCAAAGAACAAGCAAATGTTTCATCGACCTTGTTTATTAACTGGAATTCGCACCCTGACCGAAAGAAACCATAATCAAATGAGGCGCAGTCAGGAAAATATGGTGGATGAAGCAAAAGCCGACTCCATCTATTTCTTAGTCTTCTTGGCTGTGTGAGGCTTAGCATTGTCTTACTGCATCAAGAAGCGTTTTCGCATACACAGACCTCTACTTTTTTTAATTACGTTTCAGTGGAATCGCGTCAACTCAACGTGCAACAATTTGGCGCGGCGACAATTCAGTGGGACAAAAATTCACTGCCGTGACAATTCAGTTTGTTGACTAATAATACAATTGATGTTTTGCATAATAGTATTTTTAGTATGATAAATGCAACCTATTCAAATATTTGGAAAGGATTACTAAAAAAAATAATAACGTCACCAAAGGAATTCAAACAACTGTTCAAGATTATCAAAATCGAAAAATTCTTGACTATTTACGAGGTATAGCACACAATTTTCGATTGGAAATCTAATTGAAATATTCAGCAAATTGATATTTCAATACTGCTAGATGTAGCTTCATTTTTGGTTTGTCGTATCTTTAATATTGGTAAATGCTTAAATTGTTTGTTTGTTATATTTTTATTGGTGTTTAAGTTTTTATTTGTTAAGTTTAAATTATTCATGCATTAAATTATTACTGAACAGTCACTGCGCTTTTTAATTTTAATATCTTATTCGGTTGATTGAAACATTCAAATTTTTTTAGAATTTAAAACTTAATAACATAATTATTCGTTTGTTTACGATAAGAATTGCTTTGCGCTGAATTTTCGCCGCGCTAAATTTTCGCTGCGCTGAATTAACGTAGATCCCATTCTAGTTGTTGGCAATACTGTTTGGAGATGATCGCACGACCATTTTGAACCAATTCAAAATGTACAATCCTTCAAAATTCCACCAGACGCAAATCATGATCTTCTTGGAGAATCCTTTGTTTTTCGTTACTGACGGTGTTCATTGACCATTTTAAACCAAAAGCCTGTCCAATTGTGGTTGATAAGGTACTAATACTTTTCATCTGATGGGAAAATCATTTTCCAAAAAAATATTATTGAACAATTTACGGTAATTTTCTTGTTTGTTGGCAGTTTGTACTGGTAATAACTCATTTGGATCTAGTCTTGACTTCTGTGGCACAAAATTTAATTGGTGCAAATGATTTAATAATATTTGGTGTGACTAAACATAAATTTCTTCGACCAGTTTACAATTGTTACTCAAAGGTTCGGTAATCAATGCGTCAACTGTTGTTGGTCTGCTTGAATAGGACAACCCTTTAAGACTCATGAAACCAGATGCAAATCGTTTGTACATTTTGAAATCGTACCATGATTGAATTTTCCCTGACCTATCTCTTACATATCTCTTTTGCAGCATCTCTAATTGATAAGTTGCGCTTCGAGCAATATCGGATCAAAACTTGAAGCTCCATTTTGTCAATTTTCATCTTCTATTATAATTTGTACCTACTAATAATAAATGTGCAAAATATAAAATCTGAAAACAATCTTTAAAAAATATAAATTATTAGAAATTAACATTATAATATTATGTAATATATTATTGTACTTAAGTATTTACAAAAATAATGTATTTTTTCTATGGTGTATTAGAACTGTTTGTCCAACATATTACTAGTGTTATCTTGGATTTAATTATTAAACAGAAAATAAGTAAAAGTTATATTTATTCAATTAATAAAATGAAAATGTGGTGATGACAAATGCATAAAATAAAGAAATATTTTTATATAAAATAAATAAATATTTTTTAATATAAGATGAAAATTGCTGTTTCCCTCAAGCTGCCTACAACATCACTACAACCACTCCTCTGGATTCTTCTGTATTATTCTTTGGTTGGGATATATTCATAAACTGTGTTTTCTTCAATATCATATTCATTACTGAATTAATATTATAATGTTATTTTAGAAATAAGAAAAAATTACTCTAGTAAATTTTTTGATTTCTTTATTTTCCATCTAAAATATGATAAATTATTAAACTATTTAGAAACATTAGAAAACTGATAAAAATCTAAAATTACTAAAATATAAAAAATAATTTTAAAAATCTTTATTTTCCTTTTGAAATTGTCACTTACTCCTTTAGGTATATTTATCAGTATTTGAATCTTGTTTACTAAAAATAATTAAAAATTGGTTTTTGTCCACCATAACAAAAATCTGTGATAATTACTTTAAAGTTATATAAAATTTCTTGGTATTATAATTTTTATAATTAAAAAATCCAAACAATGATTAGTGACTAAAAGCGATCAACATTTAATGAGATTCATGTCGACGGATCCAAAATCATTACCAGGCTAAACTAGATCAATACTGATAAACTGATCTTTATAAATCGAAGGATTGTTTACTTAGACATTTAGTAATCGCTTAAACCTCAAAATATTTTCAATAAAGTAGAAGAGGAATGTGTATGCACATGGATTTTTATATCACGAGTCTTAATCATCAGTACTTTCAACATCATCTTCTCTCAGTAATTATCAAATTGGGAATATAAAATGTTAAAATTATGTAAATCTGCAATACCATTTAAACATTTCATTCTATGTTGAGCAATATAACTCGCACCCTCTTAAAGTATATAAATATATATATATATATATATATATATATATATATATATATATAAAGAAAATAAATTACAAACGCCATTTTAAAAGTTTTTTATTTTGCAAAACATGTTTCGGCATTATGGCATCATCAGTTGCGAAGTAAATTTCAAATTACTAGTCATTTATATGGCACATTGACTATTACGCTATTAATCTTTTTTAATTAATATTAAGAGATTTTAATATGATTGGATAATTCACTTTGAACATGATGTGTCAAAATATTTCTTCAAAACTGTAAATTCAGTTTCATAGTTAATTTTATCTCTTTTTCTGCATTTTTAATGTGATCTAGAATCAAACTATACCTACTCATTTGGGTGTGTTCAGCTATTCTAGTGCTGAGATGACGATTTTTTTCTCCAATGTACAAGGATTCACACTTGTGACATTTAAATTGATATACTAGATTAGCTTAGATAGCCGATGGAGTTTTTGATTTATTTGAGAAATATCTCGATAATTTATTAGTTATGAAGATCACCCGCAAATTAAAACCCGAAGGAACCTTTTTCATTAGGCCTTTCCTCAAATCAGACGCGCCTTCAGACAATGGTAATTTTAAATTTATTGCTTTTATTACATTACTACTATCATTGTTTATATCTTTTTCATTTTTTATTATTAGATTTTGCATGAATTGAGTCAATTGTATTTTTTATCAAATTATTTAAATAATTTTTATTGTACCCATTATTTCCTAACCTACTTTTAAAATCAACAATACCCTTATTCACACCACAATACGTAGATGATAAATTTTAAATTCTGTGAATTTATCATCTTTCACCATATTTTTATTGTACTTGGGATCACAGAAACTCATAGGATTATTGTATAAACCCGTGTCAGTACTCTTTCGAAATACTTCAGTTTCATAGCCCTTCGATTTTCTTTCAATTAATACATCCAAAAATGAAATCTTGCCTGCTCATTCGATTTCACTGGTAAATTTCATATTTGGATGACGTTGTATTCATAAATTGTAAGAAATTGTCTAAATGGTTTTTATTTTCAAAAATCAAAAAAATATCATCAACATATCTAGTGTAAAACAAAGGCATGTTTCCTTCAAAACAAATGAATTTTTTCTCCAAACTTTTGAGAAATATTGAAGCCATTAAATATGCTAATGGAGACCCCATTGCCATTCCATCAACTTGCATGTACCATTAATTATTAAAAATAAATGGAAAATTTTTTTGTACTAAATTCTAAAAGTGCCTTCATTGATTTACTACAAAAACTGTATTATATAGAAATGTTTTGGTTTTTTTCCTTCAATGCTTTATAATAAATTTATTATGTTATTAGTAACTATTTAATTGCAAAATGGAGTTGTAAATTTTTTGTATGAAATTTTCGCTTCTACAAAAGATTTTAATAGTTACCAATAACATAATAAATTGATAAAAAATGTAATTGTAATTTTCCCTTCTAAAAAAAGATAAATAAAATTCTGTTGACCAAGTAGAGTTCTGTCCGCATTTAGAATGGATTAATATTTTTTTTTGATTTACTAGTTTCTTTTTTAAAATAAATATTTTTTCCATAGTTTCACTAGCTAATTTCTCTACTATAAATTTAGAATACCCATTTGTATGTAAAAAAACCCCATCAATGTATTCATAATTTCATTAAACTTACTAAACGTTGAAGATAGTTTCTAACATCTAAAGATTAAACCTTTTTATCATATATCTTTTGTATTTGAATTCCCAGGAATTATTGGGCGTAGTATATAAACCCTTATCTGTTTTCTTTCTGTGATTCCTAATTTCAAGACGACCATTTTGTACCCTATCAAAAGGTTGAAGAAAGGTAAACATGTGTTGTTTCTATATTCAACCATGAAATTACTGTTGAAATGATTAGTGAATTTATTATTTTTAATATTATTTTTGAAGGATTCCTTCAAAATATATTTTCTCGTAATCGAAATGTCATCAATGTAATTGTTTGAAAAGATTCTTTTATTAAATTTCATTGAAGAATTCAAATATGATAAAATAATAATATTCATAAAACAAGTTAATAATTAAAATAAAATTACTCAAAATAATAATTTGTTAATCTAGTTAAAGCATAGAAGGTTTTTACATAATATAGTTCTTTAACTTACCTTTTTCTTAATTTATTTGTACTTAGGAGAACGACGAAGAGCACAATTATTACGATTGTAATAAATAACGGAATATAATTTTGAATAAAATTTCCCAATTGAACATTTTTTAAATCTAAGATTATTTTAGTTCTAATAAATAAAACAAAAATTTGTTACTTCTTATTGAAATTCTTTCAGAAGTCTAAAATATTTAAAAAGTAATAATTTAAAGAAACAAATATAATATATTTAATATATTATAATTTTAAATTTTAATAATAAAACAAGTTATGTGTTCCATAGGGTCTTCGATTAAAAGGAAAAATATCAAACGAAAGTCTGTCTTAATATTGTCTTCAAGTATTCAATCAATTCAAGAAAAGGGAAGAAAAGAAAGGAAAATGAAAATAGAAGAAACAAAAAAGATGTAAAAAATTTTCAATATTTTAAAAGAAATCTCCGACATTTATAAATTTCAAAACATAATTACTATATCTATAGTTTTATTATATAATTGTATAGGTAAGCTAACAGATATGAAAGTATTATCTTTAATTGTGAACACACTTTGAACAAAGAAATATAATAAAATAAAATAGATATTATTGTAATGACAATAAAATATTATAAAATACAATTGATAATAAATGTGATAAATTATCAGTAAAGGGTTTTTTTGGTGAACGTTAAATTTTTGAAAATTTTTAAATTGAACATCATATTTATAGTTAAGATAAGTTAAAATAATGTTTTACTAATGAAAATGACTTTTTTAATAGAATGAAATATTAAAGAAGTTTACCATATGTAAAAATTAATTTTTAGAATAATTTAATTTCAGTAAAAATGAATAAATATAAACAATAGTTTAAGAAAATTAATTTATAATTGAAGTTTCAAAATTATGATTAAATAAAAAAACAGATTGAGATTTAATTTTCGTAAAAGAAATATTTAAAGTTTTAAGTTATTATACTTTAAGTATAAGACATAAATTAACTAAAATTTTATATCAATATTTATATTTCAAATCGGGTGGCTGTACTAAAAATGAAACATTGTTCCTCAGAAATTTGTTTAAAAACATCATTGTTTGTTAAAAATAATGTTTTGATAATTAATGAATCCTGATTTTAATCACGAACCCAACAATAACAATATGATAAGTAACCTAGAAATTTATTTTATATCAATGTTTAATTGTATACTAAGTCTCAATAATTAATTATTTCGATTAATGATATGATTGTGTTTTATCGGATTTATAATTGAAAAATTGCGCTGTTCAAAGATAAATAAGATTTGGATTGTCTGATAGAATTGATATTAAGACGTTTGATACATGGTCTAATGAATCTCAGAAAAATTAGTTGAATCAAAAATGAATACAGTAGAACCTGTCTAATCCGTCGCTCTTTAATCCGGCAACCTGTCTAAACCTGCAGGTTCGAAAATCCCAATTTTTTAATCACGTTATTTGTTCTGACTCTATATTCCGGCATATTGTGAAATGTCCTGCTATGCCGGAATAGCCAGGTTCTATTGTAGAATGAAACAGTTCAGTAGCATATTAGGAATCACAACTTCGTAATAATTTCTTTGGAATTAAAATTTTGAAAAGTAAGTAAGCATAATTTATAACATCAAAATGGATTTAATTTTTAATTTGGATTTAAAATTTATTCCGTAGCGATATTGATTTTGAATTATATAATTTATATCAAAAGTTACTAGTGGCTGCTTAAGAAAAGGTTCGTCAGATATGAATGACGGACTAAATAACTATAAATAAAAAAAATAAATATAACTGTTACTAATTGATTTATAAAAAGAAATTAAAAGGATATATATATATATATATTTTTATTTACGAAAATATTATTGGGTAATGACAAAAATATTTTAATTAAAAATTTTAAGTATTGAAATAACCTTACTTTGCCCATTCTGAATGTTAATTGATGGGTTGTAGTGTCTTATTAGTAGAGAT
>MQRK01214178.1:5169-20688 GCA_001938485.1 Girardia tigrina | reverse complement strand
GTTGAGTTTTTAGCCAGAAATTCGTTTACAATACTGATTTTGTGAGATGGGGCAAAATCCATGAATTCCAGAAATCTGGCCTTTTTCAACGAATTCGTTCTATCCAACGCCGTTTAACGTCTAGATAATATTCTATATTTACTGTTTTAACTTCTGTCTTAAATTCCGTATGTACAACTTCATAATAATCAAAGAAAACAGTTAACATTATTTTCATTTTTAATCTATCCTGACTTGATTTTTTTCGGTTTCGGTTCAGTTGGAAGTCGCCATTCTGAAGCTTGTTGACTAGTTTGCATGTCAAATTGGTAAACCCATGTCTCATCACCAGTTACAATGTGTGTTAAGAATTTTAGGTCAGAATAGAATCGTTCCAGTATGTCTTCAGTAACCTTTACATGATAGGCAACCCTTACATTTTAGTAGAAAATTCAAGTCTTTTGCAACTAATCGAGCACAACGTATTTCATATCCAAACAATTATTCACAATTGTACGAATTTGTTCGTGAAACACAGAAAGTTCAATGGCTATCTCTCTGATTTAAATGACGATTTTCACTCACCATTTTCTTCAATTTTGCGATATTAACTTCAGTTGTAGACGTTGTTAGACAATCAGAGCGAGGCAGGTCTTCAACCACATCTCGGCCGCTTTCGAATGTGTTGCACCACTCATACATAAGTGTTTTTAATAAAGTCGATTCACCGTAATATTTCTAGCGATTTGGCACACAAAATTCCATTTGCAATGGAAAATTTAAAACAACTTCTTTGTTCAATATTTTATCCATTTTAAAATTCTCAAAAAACACTTTTAAAATGAACTGATAATATCCAAAACTGTAAACAAACAAAATTACAGATGGTACTCAAACATCACATCACTATGGACGATAGATGTATCAATCTAAGGACAAAAATTCTGACAAATGCTTTAAGCGACCTTTTAAAATGACTGATTTCCGGTACTTGCTGTTCTACGTGGTACATATACAAAGTCCGTAGATTCGAATAGAAATAAGTCACAAAAAATTAAACTTTGTATTTAAAGTAAGCTTATTAGATTGGTAAATGGCAAACTTCACTTTTCTATGTAATCACCTCCTGCTGCCAGGCATTTCCTCCATCAATTTCCAAGCGAAAACGGGCCATTTTCGAAGAAAGTGTTGTCCTATTCTTCCAAAGAATTCTGCACTAGATCATTGGGATTTTCGTTGGACTCAATTCTTTGCCCTCGCAGGTGTTTCTTCAAGTGATTAAACAACATATAATCACTTGGAGCCAAGTCAGAGGTGTAAGGCGGATGAGAAACCAACGCACCCTTTTTCGATGATTGCGTCCTGGGAGCTGTGTGCACAGATGTGTTGTCATGCAAGAGAAAGAGGCTCTAGTTCCTTGGTTTACGTCGTAATTGTCTCATATTATTAAGCAGAGTGCAGTAGTAATGAGAGTCAGTGATTCCAGAGATAAGATTGAGTTTGATCACCCCTTTTTGCGTCCCAAAACACAGTGAGCATGAGACATTTTCGATTAGATGTTCACTGATCGGTGGATTTTCCTCTAGAAATACGCATTCACGAGACTCCCGCTTACTGTAGGGAATATAAAGACTCAATGAAGTCCAATCCTCTGTTATAATATTCTTTAAGAAATTGCGTACAAGAGCATCTAACAGATCAAGATTTTCTTGACATGCTTGCATTAGGTTTTCTCGCATCTCGGCTGCCAGGAAGCGTGGGACGAATCTACTGCACAAGTTTCTAACTCCAAAGTCCTTAAGCATATTTTGCACAGTCATCTTACTAACATTAAATCGGTTTGACAGCTATCTCTTGGTGATTAGTCTCTTCTTTCACAATAATCGATATAATTTCCAATTTTTCATCATGAATTTCTTGAGGGCGCCCACTCTTTCGTCAAACACATTGCTCTTGGCATAGGCTAACTCTCATATCCAGTTATAAATAGTGCTCTTGCATGGTGATTTATTTCCATATGCTTCCTGCAGCTGGCACACGATGTCCTTTAAAATCTTCCTCAAAAGTAAAAAACTAATAGCACTTCGAAATTTCACTGACTGGTACATTTTTTGGAAGTTCTCAAAAAATAATGGTTTTAAGCATTAACACAGTTAAACAAACCTATATATATATATTTCTTATTCTATACTAAAATGTCATCAATTAATTATACGAATATGAAGTATACGAGTAAGGATTTTTTATCCGCACCACTTAAATTGCAGTCCTTAAGCCAACATCAGCCGTTGACCTCTGCGACAAAATAAAGTTGGTGTGGTGCACAGAATTTACACCCGATTACTGCTGCCGGTTGATTGATTCAATGTCCGACAGAATCACCTATGTCATTTACACCAATGACGGTTCGATTAAGTATTAGTGTAACAATGACCTGTACAGCTCTTCTGTACGTATTACGTGTATTTCTGGCGTTAAAAAGATAAAAGTGTTGTACTTCGTGATAATTAGAAATTTATATAGTAATAGTGATAAAGGGATCAGTAAATTTTCATTCAAGATAGATTGTCTTTTGAGACAAGAAGATTTTTGAGATATAAATAATAATAACTAAATAATAATAAATAAATTTGAATTCCGATGAAAAATATTTTAATAAAATTATTTAATATTTTAAATAATTAATGCATTCACACTAAGAACTCCATATAAACTTCTCGTTGTAATTTAGCACGAGGTCTTGACATTCCAACTATAAAAACAGTCATCAATTATGATGTTGCCAGGGATATTGATACACACACGCACAGAATTGGTCGAACTGGTCGTGCTGGTACTAAAGGAACTGCTTACACATTAGTTACTCGAGAAAAAGACAAAGAATTTGCTGGACATTTAGTTAGAAATCTCGAAGGGGCCAGTCAATCTGTGACCCAGGAACTACTGGATCTCGCTAATCAAGTATAATAATTACTTCAATTCAATATTATATTCCAAAATGTTTGTAATTTAGAGCACATGGTTTAATAAGAGTCGCAATAGTGTTAATAAATCTGGTAAAAAGATATCGGAAAATCTCGGAATGAAAATGAGACCAGGTTTGGGTAGTACCACAGAGGCTTCATCAATGAGTAATCGAGAAGTTGCCGGTTATTCCGATTGTAATGATGTTATTATGTTACATGTCTAAATTCACTTTCTTTGTACCAGGCTTAGGACCCCAAACTGATAGAGTGTCAACAATGAAAGCCGCATTCAATGCACAGTATCAACGAATGTTTGTTTCGGCTGGTGTCGAAGGCTCTAAATTTACACACCCGGAACGCTTAGGAGAAACATCGGTAAATGAGGATCCAAATAAATCAAGTCGACGTAAGAAATCACGTTGGGACTGAGAATGAACAAGTCTCTGAAGAAATTAACTTGTTTTATTTTTTTCTGTAAATTCACTTGTTAATAAAATTTGGAATTTCATTCTTTTAATTTAATAAAGTTTTCCAATTGTAATTTCGTTTAATTTAATGTACTATATTTTTTACTTTTAAAGTGTATCTTTTAGTTTGTTAATGTTTTTTTGTAAATTAAAGCTCACTTTTACAAAAATCATCATCGGAAAAATGATTCTTGTTAATGATATTCCAAATTACTAATTTATTAGTCGGACAATTCCGGTTATGTTTGGGATCGTTGGGTTCATTTCCATTGATGAGAAAAAAATTAAATAGTGGTATATTTATTTGCATTTTGATCAATGTACTATTTCCAAGTCATTAGTATTATTTTCCAAATCAATAGTATAATTTTCTATACTATTAGCATTTTTTAAATATTTAAAAACGAATATATAATTTTTAACTTGTGAACTGATTTGAAATATGTGGAGAATATTTTAAATTGTGTGAATGTATTGATGATGTATGTTGATTTGAGTATGTTGAACTCAGATGGAAATTGGTATGTGAGGAATATTTGGTGTGTTGATGTTTTTGTGTAGTGTTTGCATGTTTAAATGTTGTGTGTTGATTTGGGATTGGGCCTCCTAATCAGATGGATGATTAATATTTTAATTCTTATTATGAGGAGATAATTATTTTTTGGTTCGCTGATCAAAATTTAAAGTTTTAAAAAAGATTATATTGAATTAAAATCATATTGAAAATTTTAAAAATTAATTAAGTATTTAAGATTTGAATTAAAAAAAATTCTTAATTAAAAAACATTTTTTATTAAAAATTTTATTAATATTTGTAAAAATATATTTTCTGATTTTGAATTAATTTAATGATATGATTAAAAGATTAAATATTTAAAAAATAAAAGATTGAATATTAAATATAACGTATTTTCTAATATAATAAAATATTAAAAATGGTTTTTTTTAAAAAAACAACAACGCAAAATTAAAAAACAGTATATAAGATTTCAGTTGAAAAACAAAATTATAAAAACAGTATAAAAGGATTAAAGTAAAAAATAAACATATTTAAACATTAAATATTTTTTAAAAAAAATTTTAATATATGTAAAATCATTTTGATAAATATTTTTGTTTAAAAATTTTAAAAAGTTGAATGTTGTTTTGACTTGATTAAAATTATAAATAGAGGAAAAATTATTTGAAAATAGAGATCAGTGGATTAATTATTAATTAAGAAAATAGTAAGAAAATTTCTTTGAAAGTTGTTTTATAATAGACATAATTTGAGTAAAATGAATTATGATATTGATATCACAAATACTTCTCACACTTATAATCTGAAACTAATTTATTTAAATTTAGATTTAATACTTAAATTTTTATTTTTGTAAATTTTTAAATAATTAAAATTAAATTAATGTTTAAAAATGATTATAAAAAGTAATTATATTTTAGCCAACAAAATTTAAATAAAATAATTTTCTTCAAGTTATTCAGATTGGAATGAGAAGTATTAAAAATTGAGTGATGATTTAAATTAAGTGCGAGCAATACTATTGATTGTCATAGAGATGATCGAAATTATCAATGTAATAAATGTTCTATCAAAATTGTGAGTTCTCTTAACATGATATTTTTTTATATTTACAGTGATTGACTATTCGAACTTAATTAAAATAATAAATTGTTAAGTTTATATTTTTAAAATTAAGCTGTTAACCGAGAAACTCACGTTTCATTTACGCACATACAACGGGCTCGAACTCTTTCACTTGTACGTGTCACTACGTCATAACCGGCGGACTTAATTTCATATTATTTTTTTTATTTATGCCTTAAGTAAATTAAAAGACTGAAATATATTTTTTTCGTTTATTTATATATTATTAGTGGTTCTTGGAACATCGTCGGAATTATTAGTAGCAGACATTAAAACTTTTATTATACCACAAAAAAATGTTTAAATCTAATATTTAAACAAATTTATTATTTTTTTGAGAAACTATTTGTTTTATAAATCTTAAACCGATATAGATAAAAATACTTATAAATATTCATATTTGATTTTTTCATTGCTTCCATAAATCAATTTTAAATTACGATAACACTTTAAAATATTTAATCCTTTCATTTAATTTTATTACTTTTTTTAAAATCGTTTCACATAAAAATTTTACACTGTTTTTACTTTTTATATTATATTAAAACTCTCAAAAAAAATTTTAATTAGCAATTTAATTAACCTTCTTAATTGTAGTAATTTTATTTTTTTCAAACGTTACATATTTAATTATATAAAAATTTTAATTTGTACATATTTAATATAACCTTCTTTCAAAAATTTTCCTAACATATATAAAGTGCAAAGGAAAATACAAAATTACAAACAAATAGAAAAGAATGCGAACAAAAATTGGAAATATTGAATAATAAATAATAAAAAATAATAAAGATTACAAAAATATTTTTTTTGTATTTAGATACATAATAACAAGTATACAAAAAGTTAGCAATTACAGAACATTAAACAACAGCACACAAATAAAATAGAAATATTGAGTTTAAAAAATGAAAATACCTATATGTAAAAATTTAAAACACAATTTCCATGTGAAATATTTTAAAACAATTTTTGATACATAGTAAAATCAATTGTTGATACCTCCCAATCCGAACACTAGTATGTAGATTCTTTCCTAACACCTTTTTTGTAGCAAGCTCGGCATTTTTTGGATTTAGTTTTTCCAGTATTGCTTTTCATTGGTTCTGGGAAAAGCCTTTCAAATAAGCGTGATGGTTTAGGTATAGATCTGCTTGCTGATCTCTTTGGGTGGGCTTTCACAATGTTTTTATCTACCAATAAAAATGTATTATAAAAAAAGTTGGAAATATAGAAAATATAAGTAAATAATACGAAATTAGGTAGGTAAGTGTTGCGATGAAGTTATGGTCCGATACAAGCCAAGTTACCCCAAATTATAAGATACCGTAATGCACAGAACGATAAACACAGAAAAAGATCCACGTAAAAATAACTTCGAGAAGATTTATTGATAAAGAAAAATATTTATTGAAAAAGAAAATATATCACAATCGTTCAATGAGCAGGACTGTTGTGAAGATATTGAAACTCCTTCCGGGGATTGTTGTCGCCTAATAACCAAAAGTTAAGGGCCAAAGTCGTAAAAGACGACAAACGACTTACACGAAAACCTGAAGAGTCAAATAATGGTCCCCGACAGTATAGACCTCTCCCTTGAATTAAATCCCGTCACTGGTTTGAGGAGCGGCATCCGGGAGCCCTGTGTCGCCATCTGAAGACCCCGTGTTATTCAAAAATTCTGTTAAAAGAAAAGCATAAAAGTCCAATTCTTAATTAATTAATCTCAAAAATTATTACTTGGATGTTTCCAAAAATAACTTTTGGAAATTGCGGCATAATTCACCTCTGAATCAGCAACCGCCCGGTTTTTGGAGAGTCTTGTGCAGGTCCGCATTGCGATATCCACATCATCATGTCTTACATGCGAGAACAAATCATAACATTGTTAAATAAATAACAATACAAACCACTGATAAACAACCGCTGTAGTGGACTCCCCCCTTTGCTACGAACGAACAGCCATCAGTGAAATCTGCACTAAGCAAAACTGTAATTGAATAGAACTTAGTCAGCATAGTCACCAGATGTCGGGGCAGAGAATGCGTAGTTGTGTCTGCCAATCCGATATCCGCGAGCGATACATGTAAAGTTTCGCTATAAATAACGGAACAATTTCACTACTCACTCACAACTTTTAACACACATCCTTTAAAGTATTTGTTTTAACACATACTTTAAACACGCTTATATTCTACAATACTTAAAGTCAATTTTAACTTGATCAGAACAGTTGTTCTTTTAATCGTGACATTAATTTATATTTGAAGTATGATTTTATTTTACACTTATTAACTGCGGTTGTAAATATTTCATTCGATATAATATATTATATTTATTTACTTATTCATTTTCATATATTTTCATAATTTTATATGTATTTAATGTCGATTTATTCCTCTTTTAATAATGATTGAGGTAAGACGATATTTAAGCAGCTAGGGAGTTAGTGTGAGCTTTAGTCCTGCGTTAGTTGCTAGCGTGGACATCTACCGACTTTTTGGTACCTCATCGGTGAAAGAAGTCAGGAGTCCTCTGAGTGAAGTGAGTCGAGGGGAAAATAGATGATAGTCCGAGTTGAGGTGTAGATAGATAGTGGAATGTAATTAGACGTGGGTACGTTTTAAAATTTTCTAAACGTTTAAATGGTCTTCGTTTAGCGTAATAAACTTTTAAAAAACGTTTAAACGATCTCTAACTTCATGGAGAAATATCGAGACTAAGCTATATTTTCTTATAACCCCATTCATTTGGATAATTCCATGAATTAAAATTTTTCATATAACCTAACCTTATATTAATTAATAATAAATAACCCTTATTATATGATACTTTTAAACCAAATTTCCAATAATTTAATTATAAATTAAGTTTTTAATTTTTAAAAATCAACAATAAATTGTATCAAAATTACCAAATAGGTTTTCAAATTTTTAAATAAAACGTATTTAATGAAAAAGTACTATTATAAGTAATAGAAGAAACATCGAAATTTCTCAGAATGAAAGAAATAAAATTGTTACAACAATACAAGACAAATTAATAAAATGAAACTAGTCTCATTAAAATAGATACTATACCAATGCCTAAAGAAATATTACCGTAAAATTTGGATACGAAAATCCAGACTAAATAATTAACTAAAGTTTGCAATAGTTTCAGCTAAAGTCAGATAAATAACCAGAGTTTGTATTTTGAAAAGGAGTTATAGATTAAAATTGAGAAGATAAAGGTAACTTTTCAATCCAAAAAAGTCAGTTTCACCCTTATTCCATGTTTCTTCGATTATTTATCATGATAATTGATCATTAAAAAACACTTTATTTAAAAATTTGAAAAGATATTTGGTAATTTAAATTTTTTATAACATTTTCATACAATCGATTTTAAATCACATTATTGGAAAATTGAATGAACAACAATTTAAATTTTCATATAATCAATTTAGAAAACAAATATTAGATTTTGTTAACATGTTCTGTTTGTTAGGAATATTACAGATTTAAATTATTAGTGGGAGAGTACTTTGTGGCGGTCATCCGTGTCTGTTGCATTTATTGATTATTTTTATTATTATTATTATATGGCAGTATATTCCTTTTATGATGACCATCTAAAATAAAAATCTTAACGTAACTGAAAAAGTGAGTACTTCAAATTTTGAAAGCTGTGCTAGACCTCAGAAAGTTTTGTGCACGATTGGTGCCGCTACATACTAAATTCTTGTATGTAGCAAATTGAAAATTTCTGATGTAATATTTGCTAAATTCGAAAATAGTTATTGATTAATTTAATTTAAATCAATCAATATGAAATTGATAAATTATATAATTATTACTTTTTAAATTCATTTTTAAGCAACTGAAATAATTGCTTTATTTGATTAAATAACCAAAATGAAATCATATTTGGGTAAAAGAAATTTCTATTTATGGAAATGAATGTTAATGAGAGACTCTTTAAACATAATCTTAACATGGGATTACCATATTTCATTTTATCAAAATAGTATTCGTAAATAAATCTCTTAAAGATAACAGAAAGTGTACAAAGTATACTGAATAGTTATTAATTTTTAATTATTTCGTTTAAAATAAAGTTCTTCTGGTACTAAGTTCCAAAAAGAAATTGTTTTATTCGCTGTTTTATTTAAATATAGCTAATATATTTCATTATATATCTACAGATTCAAAATTTATTAAATCTTAAAATAAATCAATAATTAATAATTATTTTTTTCATAATTGAAATTCTGTTAGTTCTTTAAAGTAAAAAATGTCAAACAGTTGTGAAGTCTATTAATAAATAATTAATAAAAAGAAATCATTTGATTAGTTTTCCTGTTGATTTATCGCTAAATCAAAACAAGTAGCGAAAACCATGGACAGGTTTTATAGAAACACAATTATACATGTTAATTTACATCACTATCGACGCTAAATTACTATTTTATCTGTACGATAGGTGAGATATTATTAATAGAACACTTAGAGGTGTACAAAAAAATCTACTGGAAATTTTAAAATAAATTTTAAATATAATAAACTTTAAAAAATAATTAATAGTTCATTTAAACATTTATCATTTTTAAAAAAAATATTCTGTAAACATTTCAGTTTTACAGGAAAGAACAATTATTTCTTTTCAGAATAATAATTTCTGCATTTCACATAAAAGTAATAAAAACATTCATGGAGTAATCTTATTTCTTTCGTGCTATTTTTTTCTGAAATTTTAAAATCAATAATAAATTAATATATTCAATTAAGTAACTCTGATATCATAGCAAATAAAAATTAACTGAAGACTAAAATAATGAGAAAGGATTAAGAAAAATCAAATGTATGAATCTATTGAATTTTGATCGAGGCATCTTTCCTTTTAAAAATTTAAAAGAAGAATAGAACTAATATTTAAACAATTTATTAGTTTTCGACAAAATTAAAGTTCTAAATTAATATGATGATATTATATAGCAATATAAAATTACTAAAATGCATAATAAACCTATTGCGTTGGAGAAATTCTATCAAAGAAGAAAGATTTATAAATTCACTCAGATAAAGATGTTGTATCTCAGCAGAGGGTTTTCGTAAATCATAATCAGATTCTGATAATTTTGGTTCGAATGACTGTTCGGACGATGATTCCGCTTCATCCCTCATTTTTACAGCCAATTAAAACTTGTAAAGATTTCGTTTTCTTTGAAGCTTAAATGATATTCTTTCATATTCGATTGATTGATTGGGTGTTGAGAATCAATTGGATTTGAAATCGGATCGAATTGATTTAGAGAAAAATCTTCACCGGTTAAGACTGCTGGTTGTATCGCGCTGCTACTGGATCGAGTTAGATCGTCCCTGATTTTAGTTTCATTATTAACTGGAATCACATCTATCACACGAATATAGTGTGGAGAACTGTTGGCGAGTTTCTTGGCACTGAATATCACAATTGCATAATTTCTCCGTCTGCGAATCAAAGCGACAATTTGAAACAAGCTCTTCCACAATTTTGTCGCCAAATATTGTTCGATTACCGACTTCAAATCGCATATTGTGCTCGTTTCCAATAGAAATTTGTTGATCGTTCTCCGACGCGGTTTATCGATTTGATTTGATTTCTCAATAGAGTCCATATCGGTGAGGACAATCTTTCCACCGCCAGATACTTCTGAGTTGCTATTACTACCGATCCGTGCACCGATTCCCATCATTACAAATTTCTTCAACAACTCACATCCGATCGCATCGGCACCAACCAGAAACATTCTGAACCTCGCCAACTTCTCTTGAAACTCCAATTCAAACAAATCAATTTGCCTCTTATATCGAGCGAGTTTCCTATAGCGTTCTTTGTCCCCGTTCATCGAATCCCCATTCAAACAACTATTTGTGTCAATCGAATAATCATCTGATAACTTGAACTTAGAACGATCTAAATTTTCCATAGACTGTTTATTTACTGTGGCATTTGTCAGTGAGAATAAATTCAAATTTTCTGGATAATCTGAGGGCTTTCGTAATGAAATAATAGAACTGGAATTGTCACATAGCTTATTGTTGGCGAAGAATTCGCAATAGAGTTTTAAACAACGAGACCTGAAGCACTTACACGGTCTATCAGAAATTTCCACGTCTTCCATTGTTTTTTCTGTGTCCACACACGCTGATTTTCCCATCAATAAACGTTTAGCTAAATCTTTCAAATAGAAAGCGTCAAATAAATCTTTCTCAGTCATAAATCCAAACAATGTCATCACTTTATCCATTATAGCTTCCATTGCCTCTTCTGTTAAATTTTTATTTCCCGAACGTAGTTTGGAATCTAAAAATTTGGCCAAATATTCTGCAGGTTTGTTTGAACGAGCATTGACAAAAGATTCAAAACTATCGCGAATTGCTTTGCAAAAAATGGGATCGTTTTTAAAACATTTCTCTACAACAGAATCAAGATAGACTTTCAAATCAAAAAGGCATTGAGTCATCTTTTTGTCTTGTGTATGTCATATAAAGGCAAGATGGCCAAAAAACAATGTTTGTCGAAAAATGATGTTTGGAAAAATATCATATAAATGTTGAGGTAATAAAATAAAATTATTTTAAAAGTATTAATTGTTTTAATTAATAGATAAAATAAGACATTATTTATCTATTTACCATAATAAATATAAAATATATAGAAATAATAGAAATAAAGTTTAGAGAAAATGTAAATAATTAAATTAAGAATTTTAAGAAATTATATTAGAAAGGAAAATAAAACTTTAATTTAATAAATACGATCAAATTAAAAAGATAGAAAGAGTATAAAAAGAAAATGATTGTACAAGAAAAAGAGAGCCGTTAATTATATTTAGAGTATATATGAAAAGAGTTTGAGTGAAATTAAATTTAAAAGACGATTGTAAAAGAAAAGAAAGGAAGCACCTTAATTATTTGAAAGCAAAGAAAAAGAACAAGAAAAGCTTAATTATTAATTAAGAAAAAGAAAGGTCAAATTAATTAAAAAGTACAATAAGAATCCTAAAAGTACAAAAAAGGAAAGGATTGATTACTTAGTTGATAGCCAATTGTTTACTTACTTGAAGCAGATTATTTACTTTAAATTAGTCGAGTAAATAACTGCCTGTTTATTTTTTCCAGTTACAACTGACATTGTTGAATTATTTAAGCAAAGAATCCTGACGATATAAGTCATCGAGAAAGATCCGAAAAACAGAAAGAAAAGAAACGAAGAAAATAAAAAGGAAACCAACAGAAATTTGGGAGATCATTAAAGAGATTGCAACTCAATTATTTAAAAAAAGTGCGAAACAACTATATTTTAGAATTTATATTTTTATATAATTAAAATCAATTTCGGCAAGAGAACTAATACTCTTCTCGATACTACCCAAAATATAAATTCGAGTAGATAGGGTTAAGTCTTTTAAAAAAATCAGTTGTAAAGATTTTGATTATCAATAAATATTTAATTAAAAGAACTACTTAATCTTTTGATTTCGTTTTTAATTTATTGATCACCTAGATATGTCAAAATATCTGTCTAACTTCTTCACTACAGGACACCCCTATTTCTCAATATTGGTTTGAAAAAAATTTTTTCTGAATATATGTTATAAATAAATTGCATGTTTCTGTATCATTTTACATCATACCCTCTCTAGTTCCTGTTTAAGCGTTAATGGGTTAAATAATGGTTCAAGTCTTTCAGCATTTAAAAGGATTAGTATGTATTATTTCATAAAAAATAATTATTTGGTTGCAAACATTGGTTTTTAATTTTGTCCTAATGTTTTAGTAGTCTACTTACAGCTAAATTCATATAAAAATAAATATCAGATTGTCAATTACCTTTTTCAAAACGCCTTTATTTGATTGTAAATGAGGCTCGGTTGAGAGGGCGAATCAGTGGCGAGTGGAGTCAAGCGATAATGATAATGAGAGGGAAACTTTAACAAATCTCATAAGCGTTATGGAATGAAATTCGACTTAACTGATTGTGGACTGATAGACTCATCCTCAAATAGTCTTGACGATCTGCTGCAAATATCTGAAAAAGATTGTAAAGTGCGAAATTTGGATGATCTATTTCTTATCGAATTATACATATGTTGTGGACATTTCATCGTCAAATGGCCGTTCAAAGTTAAATTAACAGTCAAAATGATAAATTTGCTGACACAAGTCAAATCTAGCAGTATCACCAATGAATACGTTTTGATAATGCGGATACGATAGAAAGCAGCACTAGAACTTCATTGTTTATATTTTCTAAATCTCAAATGGGTTATGATGAGAGACCTAGCCAAACGATTTCGTTTAGAGTGGTGTGTTCGATCGAAATGATCGATTAGCTCAATTAGATCAGAGAATATCACATAATCGATTGATCAAGTCATTCGCTACACAAAATGATCCACCGACATTGATCACAAATGCCTTTTTTACGATAAATTTTTGCCGCTTAATGTTATATGACAAATTTGATTTAAGATATCATTTTGAGAATGTGTGACAGAATATTGTAATAAATGGATCTTGTTTGTTAAAAATTTAATAATTAAAATTAAATTGTAAAAATCGATTAATATTATAATAAAAAATTTGACGCGAATTTCTTTTATTGTTTGTTGGAGGGTTGACATTTTTTTAAGTGTGAATTGATAAAACATGAAATAAAAAAGAGTTGAATGTGTATGTTGGTGAATGAAACTCAACAATTTGAATCGAACAAAATGAATTTCGTAACGACTGTAATGCTGATTTCGAATTCGACTTGTCTACCGATCAATAAGGAAATTGTCACTGTGAGTCCGATGTTGAGAATCGAAGCGTCAAACGATGGTGGTGATAAATTCGCGAGAGGTAATGATCGGACTCAAGAGTCGCGAATTCTTTCATCGAATCTCAAGCCCGAAGCGACGTCAATTTGGAGATCACGAGGTCATATCGATCGTTGTGGCGGACTGTCGGAAGAAGAAGCCGTGATGAAACCCTCATCGGATCCTGATCAGCCAACGACAATGACAAAAATATCGGACGACAAACGTTGGGGCTCACCTGACGTCCGTGAGATTGATAATTTAAGCCCCCCCACGTCTCGCAGTCCACCCCCCAGCGCCAAGACGCCGCGGCCACCAAGCTTCGCTCGCTCTCACAACACCAGCCTTAAAAGGTTTATTTTTAAAATTGAGGTTCAAATTTTACGTATTTCGTTTTTCAACATGGCTAACTAATACACCAAATCTTTTATCAGCTATCTTCAAAAGAAAAGATGAAATTTTAAATTTTATATCTCAAATTGAAGTTACTACACATTTAATGTAGCGTTATTGAATCAATTAAATTGAAACAAAATGAAATTTATCCCCTTTATTATTTAAAACTCTATTTGTAAGTTTTTCAAACGCCATATATTTAAGAAATTTTTAATATTTTTATAAATATATTTTGATGAATACTTTAGAAAACCACCATTAAAAAAGGCAGCGTTAATAGACGTGGACGTTCAACCTAAAAATGCATTAAATTATAAAAATATATTTCGATCAATTTCAAAACCGAGGCTCAAGTCAAAATTTTGATATATATGTTTTTCATGTTTTTTGATTCATTTATGTTTATTTTTTTACGATTAAATGATAAAGCATTTTTTGTTAATATAATTACAACTTATTGTCTTAACAATTACTTGTTTTAATAATCAGATAAATTAAAAAACACATTTGAATTTTTGAATTTTTACTTATGCTTAGAAGAAATTTAAGTCGTATTGAACCTTCAATTGATGACATCAAAGAGGTTGAAAATTACTTTAAATCACAAAGTGCTTATAAGGATAAGGATAATTCCAAAGCAATTGGAAAAGCTCTTCGAGAAAAATCTGTTCATGATAAATTAGGTAGAATCGTATTTTTTGAAAATTGATATCAAACTATTTTTCAGAAATCAATCAGCAAACAGAATGAAAAATATTGATCTTCTTTTTTAATAAATTTTGTCTATGTTTTAGTTTTTCGAAAAGAATTGATTTTATTTAATATTGTATCATTTGTTGGACTTTTATTTCAATGTATTGTAGAATTTTGATTGATATTGTATCTTGTGATAATATCTTTAAAATATACGTTAAAAGTATAAAGTTGTTCAACGTCATTATAAACTCAACTAAATAACCGTCACAATTTAGTAAATCAATTTTGAAAAAGAACGATTATCAAGATATAAACAGAAGTAAAGTGGCTGACGAAATATATTTTAAGAAAAATCCAATTTCTTCATATCAATTAGTTTATTTAAAAGCATGTACAGTAGAACCCGTTATAACGAAGTGCACGGGACCGAGAAATTTCTTCGTTATAACGTGGTTTCGTTATAGCGAGAAGCAACCTGTTTTAACCCTTAGAGGGTCTCTGGGCTCAGCGTATGACCCCACGGTAATTTATCAAAGTTAACTG
>MQRK01214172.1:1673-28067 GCA_001938485.1 Girardia tigrina | reverse complement strand
TAGCAGTTACTAATAGCAGTAATTCAGAAATCCGCCCCACGTTTTTGGGTTAGGTATAAAATTTCTCACATGTCTAGAAAAAAATTATTTTCCTCTTTTTAGTGCATTGGTAATGCTTGTAAAACGTGGTTGTTTTTATAAAAAAAATTTTTTATTAATAATATTATTGTATTTATTCTCAAATATATTTTTTTGGTATTGATGGAAATGTTCCCGCAATCGAGTAGTGTGACCACGGAAATTAACATTTCCTAAAGTGAATATTTGTTAATACTTATTTCATAATCACAAAGACATCGCAGCTAAGTTCTTCAAAGCCAATATATCATGGCATATCAGAAATAATCTGTTACAAAAATTACATTAGTATTACCAAAGGTCGAAACACTAAGTTTATTTAGTTCTGTAAAACTTACCGATTATTATTCTAAAAAAATATTTTTTAATATTAAAAGGGACTGATATTGATAGGGTAAAGTTGCAATATTCAATTTTGAGGAAATTTTTAAATAAATTAACGTTATTCTTAATCAAAAGTGTTTCGTTAATAAAAGAGGTAAACAACGCTTTAGAATCCCCAATTTCGGATTATGTAAATTATATCTCATACTACGTTGCGCCAGTCGACACAAAACATTCGACATTGATAAAAAAAATTTCGTGGGGAATGACGTTTAGCAGAAACGTGCAAAATTTAAACGTTAATAAATCATATAGTTACAATTTTCTTTACATATATTGCAACATATTGTTACATATTTGTCACATTAACTGAACAAGTGGATTAATTAATTATTAACGTCAGTTTAATAAAAAAGTTAAAAACAAATAGTATGTACTTAGTTTACGTTGCGCAAATACTTCAAAATAGCAAAATTATTTCCAATCAGAAATGTAATCCCATGTCTTCTGCCTTACGTTTATTTCAACAATAATAAAATATTTAATAAATTATATTTATATAAAAGTTTGAAATAAGTTGGATATTTGCTTAATGTTGTGGTTATCTTTACGTGACGACATTTTGTTTCATTTTTATCAACTTTTTTACATGAAATGATTATTACTAATAATAATAATAATCATTGATAACAGAGTGAGTGGCGCAGTGGTGTAACTGCGGCGGATTGGTGACTGTGGCCACTCTATTGGCAGAGTGGAAGAACAAAATAATATCTCACCCGGAAAGAGAGGAAATAAAATAGAGTCATTTTTTTGATTTTTAAGGTCATTAAATTCCGTGCCCTAATTATTAGTTTTCTACAAATATATTAATTCATAAAGTGTTCAAAAATTATGGTAACTCACTTTTCTTAAATCAAAATTATATTCAAAAACATTTTTTATCTTTTTCATTAACTATCATATAAATTTATTGTTAATACAAGCTTATTTTAGAAAAATCAAATCCAAAAAGCAGGAGCGATCTGCTATTTTACGGAATTGAAATTGAGTTAAAAAGGAAGTTGGTCTTCCAATTTACCTGATCTCAATCGATTCGATTGCTCAGTCTGGAGTATGGTCGTTGTAAAAGCTTGTGAGGATGATAATTTCAATGTTAAATCTCTGAAAAAAGCTTTGAAAAACGAGTTCAAGAAAAGTACATCTGAAATTTTTAAAAAATATTGTTTACGATTTCCCGCGACCGTTGCGCGCTCGTATCGATTCTGATTGCGGACATATTGAATAATAATTTTTTTTCGGTTTGTTTTTAAAATATAAAGTTTTTGAAGATGTTTAATTTTGATAAGAAGAAAGACTTATCTTATTTTCCGATCACACTGTATAGTATTTTTTTTAATATAATTTTGAAAAGAAAAATGAATTTTCATAATTTTCATAATAATAAATAAAACCTTTAGAAAAAAATGGCATTAAATATCTGTTTGATAAGTTTAATATTTTCATTTTTATATTATTTATTTATTTAGATGAGTTGTCATAAATAATAAGTTTTAATTTAATTTTTACAAACCAAAATCATTAAATAATCCTTACTGCTTTGTCGGGGAATGTTTGAGCTTTGGATAAGTTTCACTGAAAAAAAATAAAAAGAATTAAAAAATAAATAATATTGCAATAATTATTTTAATGAAGTAAAATGGAATGTTTTAAATTCGTTTTACGAAGCACATTTGTCTTTTGACACATTTTGTTTAAATTTTAAACTTTAGAACTTTATCCAGTTCATTTTATCGCACTTATTTACGTATTTTATCTCTTCAAGTTTTTTTGTCACATGTTGAATTGGACTTTACTTTATGATTAAATAATAATAATAATAATATCAACTCAATAAAAAAATAAAAATATTTTTTTAATAATATAAATAAACAAACATTTAGATTTTTTGTCCGACATGACACATCGATCAAAATGGTCATTTTCCATTGAATCGTTCAAATCGGAACTAAAGCTTTCTTCGTCAGAATATGTATCTGAAATAATTATTTATTTATTTTTTTAACTTTAAATTGATCAATCTCCATGAACCTTGATTGGCTAGATTCGTGAAGTACGAAGCTGCAAACGTTATCAAGTCTCGGGGGTTTTCTTTTATCACTTCATTCTTGAATTCTTCAATAAGTTTGTTTAATTGCTGATTTATTTCGTCAGAGTTATTCATGATTGATTGAAATTGAATACGAATGACCTTTGAGAGTTCAATAAAACAAAAAAATTGTTTCAATGTAAATTAGTTTAAACTATTTTGAAACTTATATTTTGACAAATTAATTCAATAAAACTTTTATTATTTTTATTTTTATTCAATGTTTATTTTTAAAATTAATTCTATTATTAAATATAAATTAATTAAACAATAAAATATTTGGAAAAAATATTTTGTTTTATTTAAATGCTTTTCCTAATTTATGTCGTTTTTAATTTTCATGAGGAAAATTAAAAACACGTCATTAAATTTTAAACTAATATAATTAAAATTATTCCAAATCTAACAGTAACTGTTCGGAATTTGAATTTAATTTTTTTTATATCTTTCTTTCTTATTATTATTTATATTATAAAATTCTTCTTATAAATAATTATCTTATCTTATTTTATAAATAACGATATCGCAGATCGTTTATTGCTGATTTGCCTCATATATATTATTATATTAAAGATATTAGGTTGATCGAAAAATAATGGCGGTTTTGGGACACAAACTTCAAAGACGTGCAAATTCACAGAAACAAAAGTTTATTAATTAAAGTATGAACCGTTGGAATTATTAAGAACACCAATTTTTGGTTTTTTATATTTTTATTTAAACAACAATTTTGATTGTCCTCAAGACAATCTTTGTCAAAACTTTCGTACATTTGCATTCAAAGCGAAATTGATTAGTGGTTTTAATTCTCATTACTTTTTTTAGAAAATGGGGAAATAAATATTTAAATAAAATATTCACTCAAAACTTATTGGATAATAATTAAAATGATAATTAATTATTTAAACAATATTAATTTGATTTATTTATTAAATATTATAAAAATTAATTAACTAATTTAAAATTTAAAAATTATATGAAATTAAAAATAAATTTAAACATTGCATATTTTTAGATAATAAAAATTCAAATATTAATCATCCATCTGGGTAGGAGAGACACATTTCCAAATCAACATACACATTCAAACACAAAATATCAAACATTCAAATATTCCTCACAGGCATCAATACATTTTTGCCAACGAGAAACAAGTTGTTTTATTCCATCAGCATAAAATGCATCGGTTCTCGAAGCGACGAATTCTTGGAAGGCATTTTGAGCATCATTTTGGTTTTTGAAAATTTTTTCACGTAGCAAGTTGTACACATGCCTGAAAAATTAGAAGTCCGTTGGCGAGAGGTCTGGTGAATATGGTGGATGAGACAGGGTTTCATAGCCCAACTCATTAAGCTTTTGAAGAGTCACTTTTGAAATATGAGGTCTAGCGTTATCATGAAGGAGGATGAGACTTTTTCGATTGACCAGTCCCGGACAAAGGGTTTTCAATTTCTTATGCATTTCATCAATTTCATGACAGTACCTCTCCGCTGTGATTGTTTCACCTGGATTCAAGAAACTATAGTGGATGATTCCAGCATCACACCACCAAACTGTCACCATAATCTTAGGTGACAGGGTGTTAGTTTATGGTGTTAGTTTCGGTTTTGGAAAGTGTTTCGGTACGTCATCTTTGTCCAACCACTGTGCAGATCGACGACGGTTATCATACAGGATCCATTTCTCATCACACGTAACAATACGATCAAGAAATGGATCGTTTTTATTGCGAAGATGATTGGCAGAACAAATTTTTTAGCGTCGGTTCTTTTGATTTTCATTCAAATCATGTGGAACCCATTTATCAAGTTTCTTGATTTTTCCAAGTTGTTTTAAATGATCCAGGACTGTTGAATGACTAATGCCCAATTCATCTACAAGTTCTCTGATTGTTGTACGGGGATCTGTTTCCACCATTGTCCTCAAATTTTCGTTGTTCACAGCAACTGGACGACCACGATCTTCTTCATCTTCAAGGTTTTCATCTCCATCAGAAAATTTTCGGAACCATCGTTGCACTGTGCGCTCAGAAGTTGTTCCCTTGCCAAACGCTTTATTGATATTGCGAGCGGTTCTGCTGCTTTACGACCCAGTTTAAATTCGAATTGCTGAAATTGAAATTTTTTCCATTATTAATTTAGCACCGTAAATATTCTAAAAAATAACAGCAATATGTTAATAATGGCTATAGGAATATACAGCTAGGCATAAGATTTCAAATAATATCTAACACTAATGCATTTAAACTTATATACATATCAAAGTAGATAAACAATGTATAAAGCTCAAAAACTGCCATTATCTTTCGACCAACCTAATATATACTGACCGTCAAATTTATTAGTACATTTCATTTTTCTAATAAAAAACGTTTATACGAAATACTTATATAAATAAATTAATACATACTTAAAAATGTATTTTAAATTTATAAACAAATTGTAATTCATTTAATTTGTTTAAATAATATAATATTTATTGTAAAATTTTAAAATTTAAAAAAGACAAGTTTTTAATACACCTTATTTTAAAATTTATAAAGTAAGTCATTAAATTTAATTTTAATTTATTTTGATATTATGTATAATAGAGTTTACATTATGCACGAAATGGCAATAAGAAAATTGACTGTTACCTGGAAATCTGTTGGCTTAAGTTACTTAGAAATAGCCAAAAGATTTGGTGTTTCCCGAAGTTCAGCAGTAAACTTGTGCAAATATCAAGTAAGGTACATAAAGATGAAGACAGAGCCGACGTCAAAAATTGATAAAGCCATTATGCAACGAATGAAAAGAGCAATTTCTGGTTTTCACGAGAAGGGTGAAAAGATAAATACTCCCATATTAATGAATACTTTTGAAAATACAGCCTTACAAAGAACAGTAAAAAGAAAGTTACAAAAATTCGGTTTCAAATAAAAACGGATATCATCCCAAATTGATTTGACAAAAATTCAGAAACATAAACGCGTTCAATGCATAGAATCATGGATATTCACCAATCATAATAGGAAAAAAAACAATATTTTCAGACGAGAAACGATTTTCATTAGATGGTCCAGACGACTGGAGATCTTATATGCTGCCATCATCTGAAGAATATCTCATAAAACGACAATGTAAAGATGACGGTGTTATGGTTTGGATGATGACAATGCCAAACGGCCTGTTGTCCTTCAAGGTGATCAACGGAATTTTAAATTCCGATAGATATATAAAGCTATTATCAGAAAATGTTGTTCCGATAATAAGATTAAATTATATGAAAGATTGGTACTTCAAGGTAGACAATTGCACTGTGTACAAAAGTATAAAAGTTCAAGAATACGTGAAAAGAACAGGAATACGTATCATTGAGGGGCCTTCAAATAGTCCAGGCCTTAATATTGTTGAGGATTGCTGGAAAAGGCTATCTGATTTGGTTTATGGCGGAAAGCAATTTCAATGTAAAGATGATTTAGGTCAAAAAATCACTTTTTGTGTAAATCATCTTAATAAGTATCAACGTGGAACAATTCTAGATTTGTATAAATCTTTCAGAAGTCTTTTGTGTACAGTCTTTAAAAAACACGAAGATTTGTCTAATTGTTAGCCTGTTCATAAAAATAAATCACTGTAATAAAAACTTTGGAGTTTTTCAATGTAACATTTTTACAATAGTTGACATGGTATTTAAACAAATTAAATAAATTACAATTTTTTTATAAATTTAAAAAACACTTAGAAGTATGTATTAATTTATTTATATAAGTATTTCGGATAAACGATTTTTATGTGAAAATTGAAGTGTACGAATAAATTTGTAGGTCAATATTATTATATTAAAAAAATATAAAGGAATAATTTACCAAATTAAAATTAAAAACCGAAAGAAGCCTTTGTTCGAGTAAATCTTATATCGAGACATGCCGACTCACCAACCAATGTTTGCGTTCAAACAAATTACATAAGTCTCGATTGGATAATGACTAGCTCTAATTGGCTAACCAATCAGAGTGAGCTTGGGAGATCAAAGATTTTCAAGTGATTTAAATGCAACTTTTAAATTTCAATGTTTTGATTTGGCAAAAAGGAATTTTCATTTTACATTTTTAAAATTTCGATTAACGATTTGACGATCGTCTGTTTCATCTCAGGCAAATTTCAATTTCATCAAATTTGAATTATAATTTTTGTCGAACAAAATTTTTGATGAGTTATTCATCAATTTGGCGAATTTTTCCTTGTCTTTTTAATCGAATTTGAGTGTTTCTTTTATTTTTCCTCGAACAAAATTTCTTAATATAAATTATTTTTGAGAATCGATTTTTTTATATAAATGAAGGACTATAATTTGTAAATATGAAAAAACAAGAAATTTTTAAATTACACTTGTTAATTTATTTTACTTTCATTGAATATATAATAACCGAATAAATAGAGAAAATTAAAGTTTATTTCAATTACCGAAAAATGTTTCCTTACATTAAAATGTTAAAACAAATATTCTTTAATAAAAACCTTTTAGTATTAAACTAATATTTGTTCCTAAAAATATTTTAATATAACTCCACAAAATGTTGCTTAAAAATTACCTAAATTACTGATAGAAATACGTATATGTATAACACAACACAAGAAAAGGGATGCTTGAAATATACAAACCACAGTTGTCTTAAAATTTCAACCTTATGTGAAAATTTATTAAAAGACATGAGGGCTGAACATATAATTTACAGATTCACAGCAAAAATCTTTTTACCTCAAAAGTCTTGTCAACAAGGCAGAATAAGATTCCTTAAAAATGATTAAAGAACTAAATAGTTTCTGTAGACAGTTTTAAGTATTAATTTAGAATTTTGGGTTGAGAAATTCAAACATGACCCATAATTCCAGTATTACCATTATAAAACAACACATGGAAAATGTATACAAAAGACAAACTTGAAAATAATTGTAATTTACATTTCTTCCTATTATATTGTTTAGAAAATGTAAACATACTTATAAAAAACCGTAAAAATAAATATAATAAACATTATAAAAAGGACTTATTGTTACGAGTCTCGCTTTCATTGCAACGCCATGCTGTCGTAGACAATGCACGATGACGCTAAAAAGAATCATTATTAAAAGAATAGTTATTAATACATATATATTTATTTTTATTATACCGGTTTGAGATTTATGAAATATATAGTTCCTCAAAATTAAAAAAAATAAATGAATTTAATTTTGATTAAATTTGTTTAAATAAAATGTATATGATAAATAAAACTTGAAAAATTGATGTCAGCTTTTAATATTGATAACGGAGAAGATGTTCCAAAAACATCTAAGAATTATTATTATTATTATTTTATTTGTATAATAGTACTATAATTAACAAGTAACTTAAATTTCATTGTGCAGTATTTCTGAAAAATAAAAAAAACTATTTAACATTTTGATAAAATAGCAGTTTTTTGTTTAAATAATTTTTTTCCGGTGCACCGGTTCTCAAAAATCTGGGTACACAAAGCTATAATATTTATAGTTTCAAAACTCAAGCCATGATAAAAAGTTACAAAAAATGGATTGAAAAATTCGACTTGAAAAAACAAAGAGACAAAAAACTAACTAACAAATAAACAAATAGACTAAATAGTTAAGTACTTATTGGAATAGCCTGGTTACATCAATGCCGTTTTCTAACCTTAAACCTCCAAAAATTTAATTTTTAACTTTTTTTTTACTTTTTAAATTCAAAACAATCACAAATGTTTTTTTAACTCATCATGATTAAGATAAAACCAAATAAACTATAATTAAAAAGGCACTTTAAAATGTATTATCTAGTATGACAAAATATAGACATTCATTAAGTTATAACCATGGACACGACAATTCCCCGAGCCACAAAATTCCGAGGAAATAAATGGAAACATGAAAAATCCGCGGAATCTCGAAGAAAATATAATAAATGATCAGTTATTATAATTAAAATTTGTAAAATAAAAATTTATCACCTAATGATGATATAATATATGATCACCGAAATGAATTTGAAATATAATTTCGGGAATGGTGGCCCCAATTAGATGTCCAGAAGGTTCACCGTCACACGTGTTTCTGCCATCATAACTAAATTCAAAAATTTAAATTTGTATGGCGATCACTCCGAATGTTGCATTCTATTTGACTCCAAATACATTCAGTGGTAAAGAAATTATTAATTCTATTAAGAACATCAACATGGGTTTTCGAACTTTTATTTTAAATACAATTTGAATTGTCCTTTGGATAACTCTCAGTCAAGCTTTCGTAATTCGACATCGTTCTAAATTGATAACTTTTAGTTAATGTTTTTTTAATAAACAATTATTCGAACAAATTTTTCATTATTTTTAGATTTATTTTTAAAGTTCTAATTTTGTAATTTTAGTAATAATTCTATCAACATATTGATTTTATTTTAAAAATGATTTTATTTAAAGAAAGAACGTTTATTTAATTTAAAACTTAGTTAAAAGTTATTTACTTCATTTAAATTTTTAATATTAAAATTTGAAACGATTTGATATAATAATCTTCTAGCGTTATTTAAATACTGAATAATTTAAATTGATAAAATAAAAGATCGTTTACTTGAAAAGTTTATTAATAACAAAATCTATAGATTTCAACAATCGATAAAAAAATCATTATTTTTAATTTAACAAAAATTACATTAAAAATCATTATTTTTAATTCAACAAAATTGAATTAAAAATAATTTATTGATTAAGTAAAGTTGTCACTTTACAGATATTTTTTAAGTTTTTTTTAAATATCTTATCCTGTACTTTAAAATGCAAATTATACTCGAATTCATCGTGAACATCCAAAATATCAATTTTCTATCTGGATGGGAGAAACACATTTCCAAATACTAAACTCAACATACAAAATTCAACAAACCAATTTCACCATACCAAATTTAATATATTCCTCACAAATTCAAAATTTTTTTAAATTATTTTATTTACTTTTTTTAAATTATATTTCTTATTTATCTAAGTTATCTCAGAAAATAATAAAAAAGGATTAACAGGTGAATATTTATTTCAAATGATATTCAATCGATGATTTCTGAGAATTAAAACAAATTGATTTATTTGTCTTTAATAATTCTCCACTACAACCCCACCAGATTCGTCCACACTCG
This sequence comes from Girardia tigrina, assembly GCA_001938485.1. NCBI lineage: Eukaryota > Metazoa > Platyhelminthes > Tricladida > Dugesiidae > Girardia > Girardia tigrina. The sequence continues at coordinate 18,352 of MQRK01214172.1, read as the reverse complement.
AATCTCCATTAACAATAAAATCATCAAGATAGGCTGGTCGGCGTGTTTCCCGTCGTGGTCGCACTCTTTCAGGTTCCTGATTTCTCTCTTCTGCCGACTCGCCGTCATCATCATTCCCGAACTCTAGACTTGGAATCGGTGCTTGATCCAGTTATCGCGGGCTACAAAAACCATTACAATTAATCAAAAACTTTACATAATCTAATCTTTTCATCCACTGTCGTGTACAAGGTGTACTTTGATTCGGTTTTATCCAAATCAGTTGGTTTTCTACAAATTTTGACCGCTCTACGCTCTCCGTTCTAACAGTCTTTCATAGTGATTCTAATCCAGTTAGTATATAATTATACATCTTCAGACACGGCGGCTGCTTATTGTCGAAATGAGTATTATTGTACCACCATACTGCTTCTAAAATGTCTATATTAGAACGACACGCTATTCTCTTGACCGTTCTATGATTTCGCTCAATAATACCGTTGCAATTTGGTGTATTTACGGCCCGATAAGTAACTTCAACATTCCGTTTGTTCATTAACCTAATAAAATCATCTGAATGGAATGAACTATAATTATCGACTAGTAGTTCTTGAGGTGCACCGCGTTCAGAAAATACACTTACTATTTTCGAGATAATCGAATCAGCAACCTCCGATCTAATCAGCTTCCAAATTGTGAAACGTGACGGACCACAATCGATGATACTCAAATACTTCCTCTGATTATATTTCGTAACATCTATGGCTAATTTCGTCCAAATTTCACTAACATTCAGCGTTTCCTCTTTCCATTTTATCGGCGCTTGGTCAATCGATTGCCATTGTTGACATTTAGAAATTAAATTTTTAATGTCCGTATTTGATGCGTCAATGTTCAGTTTTTTACATAAGTACTGCATCATCCTTGCTTCCAGATGACATTTTTGTCAAGTTCCACAAAACTATCGTTACTACCTGAAATTAATAAACAACAATTACTGTGTTTTACTTGATTTGGTACTCTTGTCAACTCGTCCGCCCGATTCTTCTCGCTGTACACAAATTCAATCGTCACTTCCATTTTATATTCTCGGCATAACTCTTTAATGATCGCCAATCTTCTTTTAATAAACAGGTCACTGATCGCTCTTGTACACAATTTCCAACGATCCGCTAACACCGTGGATATTCAGGATACGACCGACTTGTTGTCCGATTTAACTATTACCCTTTTCATCCCCCATTTAATACATAAATTTAAACATTTTACTACATCTTCCAGTTCAGCTAAATTTATATGGTGGGAGTCGTCTCTTTTTCTTGACCGTGATGCATCTTCGATTGTCTGACCCTTGACCTCGAGCACAACACCAATCGCAATCGAGCTCGCGTCGCATCATAAAATTCCTTCTTCACAGTTATTTATGAACCATTCCCCCTTCTACGGGTCGGCTTCCTCGACTCTTCTCATCACCAACTTGACTTTTTCTATTACCTCTTCTCCTACTTTCTCCTCCCAGTTGCCCTCACTGAGACGTTTCATATAAGAACAAGTCGGATTCAGCCATCTCGCCACCGGGTAGATCCCTAACAACTGTCCACAAATTGAATATAAATCATGGTAGGATAAAGACGCGATACCGGTAATTTCTCTTATAGGATTATCTTTTTCCATTTCAACAAATGACCCTTTTGAAAAACTTTCAGCCCAAGCACCCGCACTTCTCGATCTTCGGAAATGCTTTCTGAAATCTTGCAATTTAATCCAAATCCTGTTAATAAATCTTTAACTTCATTGACAGAAATTTTTCTGTCATCCATGAAAATGTCGTCAATATATGAGTCGACATGCTCTCGGATTCTGACATCATAATCCAGAACCCATCTGACAATTTCTGTCATCAATGTTCAACCCAAATCCTATTTTTGAATGCGCGTATTTCTTGTTGTCTATAATGCACAAGTGATAACGCCACACATTTTCATGCACTCGCACCTGCATGTACACATCTGAAAGATCAAGCATTACAAAGATCAGCAACTCTTACTACGCCATTTACGCAACTTCTCCAATCAATTGTCGGCTGAACCACTGTAAGCGTCCAAATACTTGTTCAAGTTTCTGAAATGGAATACTAGACGTACCTTTTTCTTATTGACTTGTATTATTCCAAATATTGGGATCGATCCTATTGATTTTCCCATCATCTTTTCATCGTAGCCAATCAAATATCCCTTCCTCTTCTATTCCTCTAAAACTTCTAAGGTCGCCACGTCCTTCGATTTGTCGTCCCTAAAATTAGACTGTCAACTCAGCAGATAATTGAGAGTGCCCGCTTTCCAATCCCATTTTACTACCCAATGATCTTCGAATTCGATTCATTACTCCTCCTAACCTCTAGATAACGTCCATCCCGACAAGCACTCCTAGTCCAAACGGCATACTCTTCATTACTAAACACTCCACATTTAGTATCTTTCCCTTTATCGACAATCGCAGCTCTCCAGAACTCGCATCTGTAGCACTACCTTCTGCTAAAACGATTGGATTTTTTCTGACACCCTTGGCATGCTCACGAACTAATCCTCTTCTTACTACAATCTTTGAGCATCCGGAATCTACTAAAGCCAGGAACGATTGATCATTGACACCAATATTCATTGTTGGTAGCGCCTGCAATTTTCCGGGGAGAGGTCCAGCGCCTACAAACTCCCCTGACCGTTTCCCGCTCGACAATATCTAGCAATATGACTACCCTTTGACATTTATAACATATTACTTGTTTCGGTTCTCGGCCTTGGCGACTCTTGTCCAATCTGCTAGCGACTTCCTTCTTACTCGTATTCGAATCTTTGACAGGGCTCCTTTCCGATACTGCGGCCATTGTCACATCTAAAAGACTCCCCTTTATTCCCAAAAATTTTCAACTGCTTTCAATCATTTCGTCAAATTATTGAAACTCCCCTCGTTCAAGCTCCATCTGTAATTCGAGTGGCAACCCGGCCATGAATGCTTCCTTAACTAAATAATCAATCTTAGATGCTAACCTTTTAATTTGTGATGCATACTCATGAATAGTTTGACCGTCTCGAGGTCGTTAACTTACCAATTCACCGTATGCTGCACGTCTGGCCAATTCAAATGAATTGTTCAGCACCTTCAACACTTCCTCGCGCGAGCCCTGCTTCTTCTTGTCCAGCTCCATATAAATACACAACGGGACATCGACCAGTAAAAATGGAAGAATCGGAGCTGGGTCAACGATTCCTTGAATCTTTATGATCATGGCAAACTTTTTATGCCATATCTCGAAACTTCCAGTGCCATAAAATTTTCGATATGATCTAGAATCGTCTTCATGATGTCTTCGTTGTACATCTTCGTCGGGCGCCCGGATAGCTTGTTATCTAAGAAAATAATAAAAAAAGGATTAACACGTGAGTATTTATTTCAAATGATATTCAATCGATGATTTCTGAGAATTAAAACAAATTGATTTATTTGTTTTTAATAATTATCCACTACAACTTATTAATTATCAACATATTTACAAAAATGGCGAAAATAAAAGCAATATAAACAATTTATCAGTGACAGTCGTCCGAAATATTAAGGTTGTCGATTTAACTTTGAGTCGAAAAATTAAGAATATATAATGGTATGATTTGGCAGGGTAGATGAAGGAGTTTATAAATAAAAATAATGATAATATGATAATTATTTGAATTTTAAATTCCGAATATATATACTTATAATTTTTCGATGGGAAAAATACTTTATGGTGATGTATGTGCGGAAACAGCGTCCTAAACATACGGCCATTTGAAAAAAAACATTTTATAGAAAATTTTTGATCTGCAAAAAACTCACAGAATTTCATTCAGTGGTAAATTCAATCTATCTTTGTGTTGTCCATCACAGAATGAACTATAATATAACTTTTGTATACAAAAATAATATTTTCATATTGTGGTGCTCCGGTCAAACAAGCGGGAAAGAACTGTTAAAAATAATTTAAAAAAATAATCTTGTTATTGTTTAAATAATATTGATGTACACAAATACTTTGATTTAAAAAAAATAAATCGTTTTTCTTCGTTTTGAGCTGTCCAACATGGACCTACAAATTCAAGTATGATATCAGATGAACCGACTCGATTATCCATCACTTCGAGCTGCATCAGCAGTCACGGAAAGAGACACGCGGTACGGGAAGCCGCAGCGAACAAGATGGGGGACCGCTATTCAGCGGTGCACCGTCCGGTATCGGTCAGGTCTAATCGAACTCTGGTCGGCACTGCACCGGCCGATTCGTTCCTCCGAACGGTAATTTCCCGCACAAGCCATAGGAGCTGGTCTTCACAACTCGATCGAGAGACCAGCACCTCACTTATATTACTTGTTATCTTGTGCTAAATACAAATTTTTAGCACAAAAACAAAAACACAAAATATGCAGAATACAAATTTCTGAAGTTTAACTGATAATAAACGTTATAAACGTAAACGATTAAAAAAGATTCTTCATTGTTCTTTGAATTTAAATTGACGCGAAATGCTTTTCAAAAAAAATTTTCAATTTATTTTAAAATTATTCTCAGAAATTTAACAATTGATATCGGTAAAATTTTCACAAATGATTTTAAAATTATTTCTTTATTGGATTAATATTGTTTTAATTGAGTGAATAAAGCAATTTCAAGGTCAGAGGTTTTTCAAAAATCTTTTTCAGAATTATTTTTTGATAATGTTAACTAATGACCACAATCGGTTTCCATCCGTGCCGCCATTTGAAAATTTCGAACAATTGAGAAAAGAAAATGACTTTTTCAGTGACAAACTGAACGAAATCGAACATAAAATCTCTCTCCAGGAAAATATAACGAGAAATGTTTTCCAGGAGTTAGAGAGAATGAGAGATTTTTCGGACAATGCGATGAGACAGTTTCGGAGAAGTGAGACCGCTAAGAAAATTTTGGAATTGTTTTATTAATTTTGATATTTTTATTTGTATTTAAATAATAGTTTTAATAATAATCATCCTATAATTTTATTAAATTATCAAGTATGAAATTTGTAAGCATGATTCAAATAAATTCAGATAGTTATAATTTAACAATTACTAAAATTTTGTTGCTCAATTTTTTCTTTGATTGCTACATATCTTGACTGTTATACACATCCATAAAAAATATTTAAAATTTTTGATAACTTGTTTCAATAATCAGTATTTTAAAAATTGGAAAGGCAGAAATTTAAACTATTATAAAGTACAAGTTTATACGTGAAAACTCAGAATCAGAAACCATTTGAAACATCTATAGTGTATTTGGATACTATTACGCAGCACACAATCTCAAATCCATGAAAACAGATTTTAACATCAATAATGAATCTCTGGCTCCCTTAGGAACGCTGGTAACCGTCGAGTCGGATCCATCATAAAGTGCTCATGATTTATCGCAAATGTTTGTGTTATGAAGCAAACAATATTGAATCACTTGGCCGAAATTGGTAAAGTGCAAAAATTATAAAAGTGGATTCCACATGAGATCTTCAATTTTATTGAAAATTTTTTATGATTTAGAAATTACACAATGATTACGTAAACATTGTTTCGGTATATTATTGCGAATATATGATTGTTAATTTAGTCTGATGATGACGGTTGAACTATCAAATTTAATAACAATATAACATGATGATCGTTTTTTTTGTGTTTTAATAAATTTTATATATTCTTTGATATATAAATAATAAAAGAACCCAATCAACATTTCTGTTATTATTGAATTATTATTTTTTATTATTTTTTCTAGGTATTTTTGTTCAATACTATTTCTTTTAGCATATTTATACTTTCAAAACATTAATGAAAAATAATTGAAATTTTAATATCAAGCAGAAATCTGTTTGTTTTAAATACTCAAATATTTATTTAGACTCAGATAATGCTGTTTGGGAGACGAAATTGTTGGAAAACGGTATAAAAGATGGAAGTCTCGTTTTGGAAAGATTGTCAAAGAGACTTGTTGATTTAAATAGAAATTCTTCGTTGAACCATAATTCATATATTTCGGAATTGAGAGAAAGTTTTCATCAAAAGTCCTTGGATAATACTCTAAAAAGGTAATTTAAAAAAAACTTTTAAGTCTTATTATGAAAATATTAAACTAATTTTTTAAAGAAAAATCAGAATTCTTAGTTTTACGATTAGAAAAATTAATAAAATCAAGCTTTTTGCGTGAGTTTCGATGAGATATTTGCACATTAATGACATAAGTATTGCTTGCCAATATATCAAAATTTTATTTTATTAGTGACATGATTATAAGGAATGCTTGTTGTATGTTGATTTGGGATTAGGTCTCTCCTACTCAGATGGATGATTTTAGTTCTTATTATCTGAAACAAATTTAATTTACATTTAAGTTTAATGTTTAAATTTATTTTAAATATAAAAATCACTGTAAAATGGTTTGAATATTTTTTTTTAAATTTTTAAATGAATGAATCAATTTAATAATTTTACAAAAAAATTAAAATTCATCTTAATTTCAACCAATAAAATTTCTGATATATATTTTTTTAAAATTATTTAAGTAACAAATTTTGATAATTGGAAAATAGGTTTGGTAATAATTGTTCTGAGAAAAAATCAACTTGTAATAATAATAAATGTTGAAATTCGTTTTAAAGTTTTTAATAATGATGACAACGATTATTCCGTATTTGTACTTTTATGATACATTTGTATAATATATAACTACTGGGGGTCACAAATATCTCTCTACCACTCAAGAATTGACACAGTTTCTTAAAGATTCTACTATGCTATCTATCACTACATAAGACAAAACCGAATTTATAAGAAGTAAATAATTGTGTAAAAAACATTTAATTTTGAAAAATTATGAGACATCAACAATTGATGCAATGCAAATTTATTTCTACGGTAGGATTTATATAGAAAGATTAAATAAGTCTTCTAAATATTATTTACACTATAAATTTGGATTTTTTCATGGAAAAGGTATGTTGTAGCTTACTTTTTAGGTATATATATATTGGGTTGGAAACTAAGTAATTGCAGATTTTTTTAGAAAATCAAAGACAATTTTTTCATGGAACTAAATAACTTTATTCTGTAATGTATTGCCCATTTTGATCAATGACCCTTTACCATCTTTCAGGCAGCATCATAAACCCACGTTCATAAAACTTCTGCTTTTTATTAGCAAAACTGAATCAGGTACGATTTGACATCATCATCATTGTTGAACTTTTTACCATTCTATGAGTTTTGTAAAGATCGAAACCAAAAGTAATCAGATGGTGCAAGGTCAGGACTATATGATAGATGTGGCAAAACATCTCAACCAAGCTCCAAACGACTGCAGCTGAAACCTATAGAAAGTTATTCAATGTCTTCCCTGATGATTGCCCAACGGAACGCACAATAAGAAACTTGTTCTCTGATTTTACCTCAGGCAAGCGACTATCGTTGGACGATCACCCACGAAGTTGACGTCCTTCAGCAACAACAACTGATGATTTGATTGAAAAAGTTAGGAACATAATTGAGTAAGATGAAAGAATGTCTTTAAGAAACATAAGTGAAATGCTTGATGTCAACAAAGAATCAATAAGGACAATCCTCCATGGAAATTTGAAAAAGATTTTGAGCATCTGGGTGCCTTATCAACTGACTAATGATCACAAACGACAACGTATTGAATCCTCGAGAAATATTTTGCAACTTGTGCAACAATATTGGAAAAAATACTTGATGAAACGATGGATAACAGTTGATGAAACGTGTATATCATTCCCCCTACATTATGGAGATCCGACTTACGAGTATGGGCAAGTGGAGATGATCCTGGACCACGTGCTGTTCAAAACAAAAAAATTGGACGAAGAACAATGCTTATTTTGGCATTCACAGCTGATGGTAAGTTTCACATCGAAGTAACAAAATCTGGTGAGGCTATCAATTCTGAAAGATATACAGAATTCATTCAAAATAGTCTTACGAAGTTTAGTAAAGATAGACGACGAGTGAATATGCGAAAAATTCTTTGGCAGCATGATAATGCTCGACCACATTCATCCAAGTTTACCACGGAGTTTTTTCAGAAAAAAACATGTTGAATTGATTAAACAAGCTCCCTATTCGCCTGATTTAAATCAGTGTGACAAATGGCTATTCAAATTTTCAAAAGGATCACTAAGAACAACATCATTTGCAAGTGAGGAAGAGGTCTTACAAGTGGTCAGTGATATTATGAGGAATCTCTCACGAGAAAAACTTTCACGTGAATTTGATAAACTTTTTACACATTCTGAAAATTTTATTTGTTGTAATGGTGAATATACTATTGTGTAGAAATATATATTTGTTTTATTTATTAATTAGAAATACAGAGGAGTAACGGAAAAAACTTTTTTGTCATATTAATATAAATTATATAATCCTTATCCGACTGTACAATTAGAATTTTGATATATTGATTTGTTTTTTTATAATATAGTTTAATGTACAAAATCGTAGAGAAGGTACATAGGTTTTAGAGGTCGAACGAAGCAGAATATTAGTATTTTGATAGTGCACATGGATATAAACCCATATGTCAAGAATTTGAAAATTGCACAGTCGGATAGAGAATCAAAATGTGTACCAAACACATTGAACCAATCAAAATAATTTACACGTTGAAAAATTATTAAATTTTGAATTTATCGATTTTGCATACTTGAAAATGGGTTGCACTGTGCTTGCACACTTGTACAGTATTGACTAGCAGTATTGACTAGCCCATTTTTGCACTGCGCAACGATTGATTTGGACTTTTGACATGTTCACGGCGCCCATTGCCATGGTTAGCGTGACAAACTGCAGATGGATAGTACACATGTACAAATCAAAAGTCATGTTATATTATACAAGACTGCCTTCATGGCGGTTTGGATTAACATTTATGATTTTTGGGGAACTAGGAAACTTTGTTGGCCTCGAACTAGCACCAATGTTGATGCGTAGCTCCCCTGGGAACAAATATTTTTTAAATAATAATTAACGAATTTAAAATTTTTTTATTGGTATTTATATAAGTGAATAATAGTATTTATAAAAATGAATATAAGTGTTTATAATTTGAATGAAGGTTTTTATGAGGGAATAACTCTATAAATATTTAAACTAATTATCATCATTATTTCTTCAGATCATTCCAAACAATGAAAGAAAACTTGAAATTAATTGAGAACAAATTTGAAGATATGAGAAATTTACAAGGAAATCTTAATAAGGATATTTTGCTCACCTCTGAAAAGGTTGAGTTTCAAGGGTTTCACTCAAAAGAAATGAAGAAGAATTTATTTCAAAGAAATTTTACAGCAGTAAAATAAAATGATTTATTTATTAAATAATTTGATTTTAATAAACAGTTCAGTGACTTAAGTTCCGTTTTGTGGATTATTTCTAGACTCACAGAAAATAACTTACTCCATGAGAAACAGACTCTTCAAGAGCTAAATGTATTAGCAAAAGCCCTTGATGAAGTAAGCAAAGGAATTTCATCAGAAAAGATGTTGAGGCAGCAAATTAGAACAATGTCTTTAGAAAAGTAAATTTAATTCTTTTTTTTAATTTTATAGTTACAAAAACGATTTTGCTTTTCTCGTGTTGAGATATTTTAGCACTCTTTTTTTAAATAAAAATAATCGGTAAATTAAACTGTTTTTTTTTGTTTATTAATTTCCATGCTTTGACCATTACCATCAGAATAAATATGTTTACCAAATAAGGTTTTTATGAAGAGTAAATAACGTAGTCAAAAGGATAGATTAACAAAATTAATATATGATAATTTGAACTCAAAATCAATGAGGAAAAAACTAAGGAAAGAGAATGTTGATGAATTAATTAACAAATTTAACAATAAATCAATTCAAAATCAATAGTAACCCTTCGTAACATGGTGTGACATTTCTGTAACAAACCGTTGTAACTCTTACAGGATCTCTAACAATTAACATATCACATTTTAAATCACTGTTGCATATCTGTTACACACCGAGCATGTATCGGTGTGTAACAGATATGCAACAGTGATTTAAAATGTGATATGTTAATAGTTAGAGATCCTGTAAGAGTTACAACGATTTGTTACAGAAGTGTCACACCATGTTACGAAGGGTTAAACAAAAGCATAATATTAGTGTACAAATTCGATATTTAATTATGAAGGATCAGAAGGATTTAAAATATTTAAAAATTCAATCATTAAAGTATGAATGACTTGGCGTCATCTCTGTTAAAGAACCCAGAACATAGTTGCTACATCTGACATAATTATGTATTTATAATTATATGTATTTATAACTTTGAAATCAAAATTGAAAATCCAAATTCAAACTTTTAATTCGAATTCTGAATTTCAATTTTGATTTTTTTTTTTAATTCAACAAATCTGGAACCCTTATCCTTTATCATTTAAATACAGACCATTTTTTGGTCTAATTTATCAATGGTATTTATTATCTAGTCTTTTACCCTGGCCTTATTTTTCATGATCTCTTTATTCGAGTTTTTTTTAAGATTTACCTCTATTTTCTGGTCTCATTTTTCCGGGAATCTTTAAAATGTACTTCAATTTTCTTCCAATTATTAAATAATTCATTATTATCGGCATTTTAAATGTCCTTTTATTTATGTTGACTTATGTTGACTTAACAATGACTGTGTGACTCAAAAGCGATGAATTTTTAAATATTATACAACCCTCGAGGGGAATTTCAGCCAAAGTTAATTTTAAAATGGAGTAGTTTCTACAATTCGGTAACAGTACTTTTTTAAAACAGTTTTATTTTAAGGACTTTTATTTTTTGTATAATATTAATAAATGTATGTATGCAAAATAATGTTGAAGGGTTTGTCCAATAAATATGGATGTTTTAATTGATATTTGAAGTACAGATTTTATAAGTCGCTTGTTGATTTTGTTCAATAATTTCAAGGACATGCAACCAATTTTGACTAGTACTTTATTTGAGAAAAAAACAAGTAAGGGCCTTATTGCCTGAAGTACTACATAGCAATGGTATTATAGAAAGACATACACATGTATAACAGAAGGTTCTCCGACAAGATAGCGCTAATACCCTTTAATTATTCAAAATTAATTAAAAAAATATTCGAAACCGATATGAATTTTGTTATTGAAAATAATTTAATTTTTGTAAGGAAACCGATTTGAATTTTTCTTTGTCGCTATTATTGACGAATATTTCAATTTTTAATTTTGATACGATATTTAATTTTGATTCTAATTAATTGAATTGAAAAGAAACATATTATTTTGATTTCGAATTGGAACTTTGATTTGATTGCGATTTTAAAAAAGACAGTTTAGTTTTTGATTACAATGATCTGTGTGAATGATTTTATAACAAAATGGCCCCAGCACTTCGAATCATATGGACTCCTAATATTTCTCGCGCTGGTCTTTGGGGCAACCTAGGGTCCGAGCAGAACACTTTCATTAAAAAAACAAAACGAAATTGATTAAATGTATTTTATTACAGAGTCAAATTGAAAGCAATATCACGTAAAAATTCTGTCAGTGATCTGTTGCCATAAGTTGGTGACAAAGCTGCAAGACATCTATTTAGTTTTGTTTTTTTCTCCTGTATTGTATCTTTGAATTCTGTTCTCAGTGAGGAATTCTATTCTCTGAGGAAAGGATTGATCAGTTTGAAGATATTAGAGTGGTGACCATCAACTGACATCTGAAATGCATGGTGCCATCTATCCACTGAATTGTTTGGCAGAAGTAGATTTCCCAGTAATTGATATCGAACGTACCACAATGTTACCGAAAATCTCGTACAAAGTGTGCGGTTTCGTATCCAGTGACAAATATTATTGTCCTCCCAGAATCATAAAAATTTTCAACATCATCTGGCTGAGCCTCATTTAGTTCTTTGAAGGCAGTATTTAAATTGGCAGTTGTAGAAAATAATTAATCATAATATTTAGTAAAATAAATTAGTTAAAACAAAGACTATTAAAATTAGAAGATTCGTTCTATAATATTATAATTACATCGTGCGCAACGCGGTCGTGGGGTCCCGGGGTTGGGTATTCGATATTTCCGGGACAAGGGGGGAAGAAAGACCGATCTCACTGAGATTTTATGATGCTTGTTTGCTTTTTTGAACCACCACTCATCAAATTGAATCCTGTCGATTGTAAACGCGCAGCAAAAAACGACACCACTATAGAAACTAACCGATCCAATTACGCTAAAATCGAATTCTATATTCTTTCAATCGCATTTCGGAAGAAATGGTTGCATATAGCTAGGCAGTAACAACAGATCCGGTAAAAAAATCTTGGATTCCTTCATCCGACTCAATTCTCCACTAGCACCACCACTTTTATTCGATAATCGTTCCACGACTGTAGCTATTGGACCGCTGTAGAACGATAATTTCGATTGGAATTCGTCAATAATCGATTTAGAGATATTTTTATCCTCAACTGAATTTTGCAACATATTTTTTAACTTAGGAATGTCTTGCTTTTTCTACATTGAATTCAGTAAACTTTCACTATTTTAAAAATAATTGATACATACCACAAAATTTCAGTGTGACAAATCACCAAAATTGAATTACCGTATTTTCAGGTAGATAACGCTCACCGTTATCTATACAAAAATATTATTTTTTTTCAAAATTTGAACTGTGAATCCTGTATTGGTGATAACGATGTATACTTCTTCGGTATACCACCATGCCTGCTATGCGTGCTATCTATACATAAAAAGGGATGCTAAAAAGTAAGAGCTGCGCGTTATCTACCGGAAAATACGATAATTTTTTTTAATGTTTCTCGCTTGCTTCTATATTCGCTGAAAGTTAACAAAGAAATGAAACTTTTAATTGTTTTAGTAGATGAATGTGATGTATTAGTATTTGAATTCAAAAATCACTCATTGCACTTCGGCAATACCGATATAAAATTTTAAGCTCACTATTAATGATAATTTCTTAATGTTAATTTTTTTCACAATATTTGTTAGATTACCTAATTTTTCCCAAAGTGTTACGTAACAAACTCCTGAATCCTCCCACCCCCATGTCACAAATTGTCACAAATCGCCACAACCAACCCCGCCCCAAGTTAAGCGGTACGTATTACATGAACATATTAATAAACATTCAAAATGGAAAAACCTTTTCATATCTTACGATATTTAATTAAATTTAAAACATTTTGTCCTTATTTTCTAATAATATCTTGTATAATTAAAAAAAGTCACTCCATTAAAATTAAATGCTGATGATAGAGTATGAAACTTCGAAACATGTTTAATTACCAATTTCTTATTTTCTTATTATAAATTTTTTTTATTTTCAACAGAACAAATGAGATCTTAAATCTTCTGTGTTTAAATATTCAAGAAAGTACATTTCAATTACAAATGCCTCCAAAAGAAACAGAAAATAATTTGTAAGATTTTATAAAGATAAATATCAAAATTGTCTTTGTTTTTTCAGTGAAACATGTTGCGGAGTATTGAATAAATGGAAAATAGAAACAGAACATCGTTTGACTGAGCAAACAATAACAATTGATAATGAATTAAAACAAAATATTGATGAGATGCGAATGGTAATAAATTATCAGTCATTTAACAATTGAGTTAAATATTTGAAAATTTATTTATTATATTTATTTAATATATTTTTAATTAAAAACAAATAAACGCCATTTAAAAATATATTTTTTGATATGTTTCGACGGCTTAACCGTCATCATCAGATCACTGATTATGTTCTTTCTTATTGCTTTAATGTAAGAAATGAACGATTGTGCAATCACTTACGTAAGTCTAATCTAAAACTCAACAAATTAGTTGAGAGTGTTTGAACATTGATTTTTGGATCACATGATCTTATCAGCAATGCTTCACATGACTCTCTCAGTAATTTTTAAAATGCTTGCACAAAATCTTAAAATCATTAATGCTCATATATATATATTATCAAAAAATATATTTTTAAATGGCGTTCATTTGTTTTAATAAAAAAATGCCCTCTTTTTTTACGTATATTTTTAATTGAATAAACTTGTTTTCAGGCATTTATGAATCTGAACAAGTCGTCAAGCCACAACGATAATTCCATAAATGATGACAACCTCAATTGCCAAGAACAGTGTCAAAAAATTCGAAAAGAGATTCAAGTAAATTTATAAAATTTGACTATTCGATTTTTGCACTGAATTAAATATTACATTTTCGTATTAACGGTAGCTATTTCCTATTTTTTTTCATTGTGACAATGACGATGAATGAAATTTTGTTAGTAGTTTTTGTATCCTTGTTTGGCTTTGATGAAAGCAGTTAAAGCTTCCTAATTTGTTTCTGTTAAATGCACATTTCTTCACCGAATTACAGATTTTAGGAAGTAGAATAAATAGAAATGATGGGAATGCGGAAGATACGGTTATTGAAATTGATCTGCTACAGTTTATCGAGTGTTTTCTGAGCTGTTTTAAGTTTGGTGTTGCTCGGGAGGTAGATGTATTGCTGGTAACTTGCATTTGAGGCCGCCACTTTTGCTAAATCATCATAACGAGGGAATCAAAATTCTTAAAATGAAGACCATTAATGATGATTTTCAGTCGAAGTAGCACTTCCAATCGCAGTATGATCCGGCAATTCAAAAACACAGATAATACGTACTTTTAGATGGTGAGCGCACGATACGTTATCACATTTTCAGGCTCTCCTTCACTTCATCAGGAGGTAACTACTTCTTTCATTGTCCCAATAATATGGCATCTCGTTCATTTTTATTGGATGTAAGAGGAAATCACTTGCAACAAATGCAGCTGGCAGCTGATTACAGACTTCTTCTCGCTTCACAATCTGTTTCTCATTGGATTTATATGAAATCCAAAGATTACACAGCTACCTCTTTCCATTTCATGGTGATGATTTACAATAATCATATGAAACATTGAGATGCACAGCAATGGTGCGAGTTGTGCAATATTTCTCCGTATCTGACCGATGTTGCATAACATCGCTAATTTTTACAGAGGATTGTTCTTTTCTTTGTTTATCAGTCACATTAAAGTGAATCTCGTTGAATTTCACGACCCAATAAAGATATGTGTGATCAGTGATTAAGCCTGCTCCAAGATTTATATCAATACCTGCTGCAATTGCAGGAGTTAAAAAACCTTTTTATAGAAGTAGTGGATAAGCCATAATATATCACTTTGACTGAAATCAATAATTACACAAAATAAAAATTGCATATAAACAAATGAAACTGTAAATAATAATAACATTATTATTAAATAAATAAATAATGTTTTTAGCACTACTTACTATTATTGATAAAAATATCAGTAATTTATGTTTAAAATTTCATTTATTGATATTCATAACAGAAGTTGTATCACATTAGTAACGGGTAAGATGTTCTTTACGAACCTGTATTATAATGAATCTTAATAATTATTGTATTATTTTGATGCCATTTTAAAAACTTTATATATATGTAGATAAATTTCAATTTTTCAGCATTATAGTTATTAATAATTTAGTTATTAATAGTTATTAATAATTTAATCACATGGATACTAATTCGGACCACACTGCGCGACAGCGTCCTCAATCGGTCGAATCACGTGCGTCATTACCTCATATAATTCGGTGACACATGGTGTATCCCCACGACCGCACCAACTACATTTCCGTGGCGCGGGTCGAAGAACGAAGCGAATCATTCACCTTCTCGAACGGTATTGGCGGTCATAGAGACGGAGATGCTGTACGGGAAGCCATGTCAAGCCGCATGAGTGACCACTAATCAACGGGTGCACCGTCCGATGTCGGCTGGATCTAATCGAATCCTGGTCGACACGAGACCAGCTGATCTGTCCCGCCAAACGACAACCTTCTGCATTTTGAAATGGTGCTGGCCTTCACAGCTCGATTCAGAATCCAGCATCTCAGAGATATTTAAAATTTTAAATAATTTAATTGATAAAATAAAATCATAAATCCATAGAAAAAGATCTCTTTTTTTAATTGCTTGACTGACTGTAACTTGTTACTGTTAAACCATTATTATCTTTTACGTGATCGAACTACAATATTTCTATCGAAGAAACAGTATCGACTTACTATTTACATTTGCACATTTTCTGGTTACCGAAGACATTTTGAACTAATATGATCTAATTACCTCAAGAGTAGTTATAAAGTGGCAGACAGAAGCCAGTTTTTTCGACCGCCCTCAAAAAAATCACTTTTTTAATTTAACCCACAAAACCCCCAAAAACAGCGATTTTATCCCACTTTTCCCATAATTTTTGCCAAAAAACTTTCATTTGACCACCCACCCTCCACCCGAAGATCTTCCAAATTTATTAATTTTTTAACAAAATAATTGAAATACTTCATAAATATAAGTATAAAAACTGAGTTTCCACTGAGTTGCAGAAACACAGTTTTTATTACTATTCGTGACAGACCTTACGAATGTTGAATCAGTCTGATAGACTATACACAAGTCGTATTAGACTGATTTAGTTATCAAAATAAACAAAGTAACGAAATTATAACTACAATTTTAATATCTATAACAATATAACGGAAGGTGTTAAAAAAA
>MQRK01214167.1:457-14480 GCA_001938485.1 Girardia tigrina | reverse complement strand
CCAATGCCATCAAGATATCTTATTGAATTCCTAACCTTTGTCCACCAGGATCGGTAGCCGTTTTCTCTATCGCCCTCGTTCAACCAAGTAAGGCAATCAAACATTGACCAGTCGTTATCAGTCTCGTAGTATTTGGCTAATGTTTTTAAAAGGTTTAGACAGGAAAGATCTCTAGTTATCGAATCTGAGCATGTGATATTTCGGAAGGCTTGAATG
The DNA here is from genome assembly GCA_001938485.1 of Girardia tigrina. NCBI lineage: Eukaryota > Metazoa > Platyhelminthes > Tricladida > Dugesiidae > Girardia > Girardia tigrina. The sequence continues at coordinate 14,264 of MQRK01214167.1, read as the reverse complement.
ATGGACTGAATCGAGTATTCGTCACGAGCAGATATCAAACCTAGTCCACCTAATTCCTTGTCCGCGTAGATGTATTCTCATTGGACGAATTAGGTGGCGTTCCACAAATTTCTTTAATGTATCTCCGAATCTCAACATCCAGACCATTTTTAAATACTGCGGTAGTGGTATCGTGATGTCCGTAGTCGGTTAACTCTCTGTTAGGAATGTTATAATTCCTGAAGAAGAAGATAAGWCGCGAGTGTAGGAATATTTTATAAGCGTCTATCTTTTGCCATGGGAAAAGGATACTTTTGGCAATTTTCTTCAGGTCTCTAATGAGATTTTTGAACAACCTTACCGGAGAGTGTTTGGTCTTTCTTGTGAAATCAACTCCAAGATAACGATATCCTTCATCGTCATCCACAATAGGGATTGCAGTTCCGTTTATGAATATGGTTTCAGTTTCCAGTGGGACTGAGAGGTATCCACACTTTGAAGCGTTGAACTGCATGGAACACCAGGAAACCAGGGAAGTTGCAGTGTTCACCATTTCCTGTAGAATCTGGCGACTGGGTGCAACTAGGGCAATGTCGTCAGCATAAGCCAGACATGCTATTCTACCAGCTTCAGTTAAAATTCCAAAAGATTCATTATCTTGTATTTGTGAGATGATTGGGTCAATACCAACGCAGAAAAGAAGCATAGATAGGGGACAACCTTGTCTTACCCCTCTATTTATTGGAGTGAACCCAGTGGTGCAGTGGTTGCAAGTATATACAGAGCTGCAATCAGAATAAAGGTTTCTGATTAGGGAGCAAGATAGGTCATCTAATCCCTTTCTTTGCAGAATACCCAAGATGTGTTCAATTGGCACACTACCAAAGGCATCGGTCAGATCGAGGAACGCAACATGGATATTTTCAAATTCTTCAAGCAAGATACGAAGGATATTATTGTGGTCAGCACAACCATCCGAGGGGCCAGTGCCTTTTTGAAATGATGAAGTGAGATTATTTTCGATTAACCAGGATTCAAGTTGGTTACAAAGACAGGAGGTGAATAACTTAGCGATACATTCGAGAAGAGCAATAGGGCACCATGAGCCAATCTTATGATATGCGCCAGTCTTACCAGGTTTAGGGATCATAACTGTCAGGAATTTTCTCCATCGTGTAGGTATAATACCGGCGTCAATTATTTTATTGAAGAGAACAGACAAGAATTGACACCCTGGGTCACAATAGTCAATGTCAGAGTATGTGACATTAGAAATTCCTGGACTTGATTTACTTGTGTCTTTTAGTATTGCTGACACCTCTTCGGGTGTCAGATGTTGGAATTTAAATTTAGGGCCAGTTTCTATATGTGGCAATTTGGACCAATCAGTGTTTGGTGAGATACCAGCCTTTGACGTCGCATAGGCCTCCAATTCGTCTAGGGGGAGTGTCACATCAACCTCAGTATCGTCTAGAATCACTTCAATTGTCTTTTTAGGTTGTACATTGTATAAGTATCGAATGTTTTTATCTTTTTTATGTCGTTGTTTCTTTGAAGTTTTAGAGTTATTAAAAGATTTACTTCTTTTATTTCGAGTGTGTAAGATGTATTCGGTAAAGAGAGTTTCTAAAGTTTCGATATTATTGTGTTTGTTTTTAGCTATAAAGACGGTCATTTGGTCATATCTCTTATTCCTATCTGTTATTTCCTTAGACATTTTCAATTTATATTTATTTTTTTGTTTTATTTGGTTTTGTAATATCATGAATTATGTGTCTAACATCAAAGTTGGTTGGTTGATCATGATACAATTGCCAAATAGAATTTGCTATCCAATAACCACATTGTGTGAAGGCTTTTGTTTTTTCGATATCATCGGAGTACTTTATAGTCCAACCTTCCTTATCTATCCGGAAGAACGAACATAAGTTGTTGTTCAAAAGTTCAATTGCGGATAGTTGATCTTCCGTTAATGACTCTAGTGCATTAAAAACGGTCGATGTTTTGGAAGGTTTATCAAAAACAAGTAGGAACCATTGGAAATCTGAAAGACAGATTGGACAGAGGACTTTATTAATTCCTACGAAGTCGTTGTATGATATGTTTTTTTTTTATAAAGGTTTCATCACCTTTAGCAATTCGGAAAGCCATTTGGGGTGACAGGGTTATCCAACTGGATCGAAGGGGAAGCATTTCCACCAGATTATTCATCTGATTATATTCGAAACGAAGCAAGTTGGCAGTGACTTTACGTTTAGTCGCTTGATCGGCGATATTTTTCATACTAATACGTTTGGTGTAGTTAATTCTTTTAGGAGCTTTAACCACTAATCCACCCCCTCGTACTGCAGATTGTTGACTTTTAACGCGGACGTGAGGATACAAGATGTTGCTGTGGTAACGGATGTCAGCTATATCTATATCAAACAAGGGTTCAATTTTCCCTCTTATAATGTTTTCAATGAAACCGCACACAAAGGGCCGCAGTCAACGGTGTTCTTTTGTTGTTGACACGGTGGAAATTGAAGAGGGAGCGAAGAAGAAAAGAGGCGACCTTCAATATCTGTCACATAAGAGTTTATTGCGCGAATTACTGGTGCAACAGGGGATGTGACTTGTTTTTCAGATGGAAGGTTTTGGATAGAATTGAAGATATAGGCGTTTTTGGGTGTGCAGCAGAGAGCTAGCCAGTGAGAGTTACCGAAATTCATAGGGACTAAGCATGCCACTCTATTTTCAATTGGAAGTCCTTGGAAGATCACATCAAGATCTCTTCGCCATGGAATAGTTTGGTTACAGCGTAATTTGGTAACACTAAGGTGTCGGTATTATAGGAGACATGTCTTAAAAATGTGTTCATATCTATGTCATCAAACCAAACTTACTAGTAAATAGCAAGGTATTTTAATGAAATTTTAGAAAGAGAAATGTAGAAACATGGATTCAAGATTTTTATTCAAAAAAATCAATATTTTTGGTCATGATATTTTTGAGTTTGCTCTGAAAGGAAAGTTAGACGTCAGTGATGGTCTCCCGATTAAAATTATATAAATTATATTGCTACAGAAGATTTAGAGATTAAATAGCATTTCATCTTCAGTTACGATATTTGCAAAGAAAGTTTGTTGAATATTTCCCATAAAATGAAAATTATTTTCATTCGTCTATTATGTGTACATTATTTCTACAAATAATGACTGGATATACAAGGGGATTATAAATTGCGAAATGATATTATTTTTTGTATTCCTATCAATATTTATAGATTTCGATATAAAACATAAATGATTTTATCATAAATAATAATATAATATATTAAAATTCTAAATTTGGTACTCTACAACAACAATTAAACAGTTTTAAAAAAATTTAAAATTTTTTATAATAAATATAAATAAAAAAAATTTGAAAAAAATTTGAAAAAAATTCGAATTTAGTAAATTTCTATTGATAAAACATTTATGTTCACTTTATCAGAAATAATATAATAATTTTAATAGACTATTATATTTCAATTTTTCAGGAGAGAAATTGTCTAAAGGACTCTTGTTTATTGTGATCAGATGTGAAATTTGTACTCAGGTACATCCTGCCACCATGGTACGCATAGACCCTATGTTAACTCTACATCGAAATGAAAGAAGTACAAATCTCATCCTGAAACTGCATTAAAAACACTTTATATTACTTGCAGACATTTTGTCATTTCAATTATTCTTCCTAATCGCAGAACTTTTTTTACATACAAACATGATTTTTTTTCCAATTATAAAGATCAATTTTATATAATGAAGTAAATATTATATATATATATATATATATATATATATATATATTACTTAATGTTTTTTGGAGAAATTCATTATGGAACATATTTTGAAGTTTCACTCTCCATCATCAGTAATTTTAATTCATAAAACATTTTAGAAATGATTTATGTTTTTGTTCTTATAAACGTTATAATATTTAAACATTTAAAGCAAATATTTTATTATTATTGTTTCTCCAATTTCTTTCAATTATATTGAATATATTAGCTTTTTAAAGGGTTCACCTAAACCAAAGAACCTAACAGTCACCCGATAGGCTTCCTACTGGGTCTGAGTGTTATGGTCGTCAATATTCCTGTTATAAACAATTGAACTGAGTTTCGAGGATTCTGCATACTGTGTTAGTGCACTTAACATAGCTGGAAGTGACATTTTAACTCCCGACCCACAGAAAGATCCTAAAAGTTATATGTGTATTTTTGTATCCATGGGAAATTTTAAAGCCTTAGAAACAGTCAGAGTTTCCGGCACTAATCGATTGCCTTCTTGTCGTTATCTTCACGATTATTAACTTCTCTAATTCTTGTGTTGCTGACTTTACTGATTTGCTAAGGTGAAACTGTTTCTTTGTTTACTTCAACGATTTCATTGGACTTGTGAAAATTTTAATTCAGATGTCTTGTAAATTTTTCTTTCGTTTTGAATGACTTTTGTAGTGTGAGCATTGGATTTGGTGACCGACTTTTTGTTGCTCATGCTTTTTTCGTTAGAGACTGAGGTTTTCATCTTATTATGATCTCTTGTGATTTCCTTTTTTGAGTTCCTTTTGATTTGGAAACTTATTTAATCAGTCCAGTTTTGGACATTGCTCTAGTCTGTTAATCACCTGTAATGGCTTTGAAACATCTGTTAATACTCAATTGATCCTTTCAGATCTTATCAAGGTGTTTATATTTGTTTCGGTAGAAAGAGTGGAATCTTTGTGAATAACATGGTTTATGAAGTCACCATAGATTACTTCATCATCAAATAACCCATGTGTTTGAGCGGAAACATTCCTTGGTATATTGTTTCTTCCTTAAGCTGATTTTCTTTTCTATGGGCTATCTTGCTTACAAAATTATTTTTACATGGTCAAAAAACTTTCTGGATAATGTTTATATGGAATCTGGCTATGAACCTATGGGTTTCTATCCATTTTTTCAAACAGAATTTTGATATCTTAATACCTTGGACTTCTATACCCTATGGGCATTTGACACCACATGTGGGCATTCTGCCTCACTATGGGCGTTCTACACCACATTCAACTATATTATATAAAAAACATAAGTATATTGCACTTTGTACAATTGCGAACTTATTGATTTTGCACACTTGCACATGTGCATTATTGATTCGCACATATGCAGTATTGATTAGCACATGTACAGCACTGTGCACTTTTATCTGATTTTGATGGTTTGTGAAGGTAATTTTAATGGTTTTTAATTTGCATACTTGTACATGTGCAGCATTGCTTAGCACAGTGCGGCACAGTGCAGCACATGTGCAGCATGTCTAGGCTCTGTGCACTTTTCAGGTAATTTTGATGGTTTTTAGGCGTTTTCAATGATTACTAAGGTAATTTTCATGGTTTTTAAGGTAACGGTGATTGTTTCTAAGGTGTTTTTGATGATTTTCAACGTGATTTGATTGGTTGTTGAGGTGAATTTGATGATTTTTAGGGTCACGGTGACGGTTGCCAAGGGGCTTTAGATGATTATTAACGTGATTTCAGTGAGTTGTAAGATTACGGTAACGGTTGTCAAGGAAGTTTAAGGTGTTTTCGATGATTTTTAAGGTAAAGGCAAGGTTTTTCAAGTGATTTGATTGGTTGTCAAGGCGTTTTCAATGGTCGTTAACGTGATTTCAATGGTTATCAACGTGATTTTAAGATTTTTTTTTATGATTTTTTGGGTAACGATGATGGTTTTCAAGGTTTTCGAGTGATTTGATTGGTTGTTTAGGTGATCGGAACGTTTTCAATGTATCACGAACCCATGAGAAGCGTTTTTAAGGTGATCGGAACCGTTACTAAGGAAATCTGAACCGTTGTTAGGGTACCAAGAACCAATCAGAAGCGTTCCTGCATGGGCTAAGGGGATCACGACCGCTGCTAAGGAAATCGAAACCGTTGATAGGGGACTACCGACCAATCAGAAGCGTTTTTGGATGATCGTAACTGTTGCTAGGGTTCCAGGAACCAATCAGAAGCGTTTCCAAAGATACCGGAATCGTTGCTTTGGAAATCCCGACCGTTGCTATGGGTACATGTATCCCCCCTCCCCCCCAGGAGGGGTAGTGAGACAGTATACTGTTGTCGAATGCCCTTTTTTCTCCTACTAAGTATATGCATTTAAAGGCTTTACTTGAACTATTGATGTTTTTTTAATGTTTTGTTTCTTTTCAATGAAGAATGGTACATTCAGGACGACGGTGTAACATTGGCTTCAATATTTATGCGTTTCATAAATATTTTATATTAAACCATTATATTATAAGTCTTCTTTCTTTCATCCATGATGAAGTTTGCTACGACCAAGCTTTCTTTAAGACAATTGTTCTAGAAAGAATTATAATCGTTATTATGTTGCACGTTTTTTTATATTTCTGTTGGGGTTCTGAAATAGAAAATTTTTCATATTAAAATTCTAGTTAAAATTTAAATTAGTATTCTTTTAAAGAAAGTATATAAATTTTGATTAATATAATCATTTGCGTTAATGAAATCTAAATAATATTCTTGAATACTTCAGAAATTGTTTTACTGAATAAATTTTTGAAAATAAACCAAAATAGCAATATATGCACGAAGACATTTAGTTAGAGTTTTCCAAAAAACCTTTAAAAAATATTTTAATTGAATAGTAACTGCAGCCTCGATTTGGGAGAGCAGCAAGCGGAGAATTAGTTTGTTGAACGTAAATTCAGTTTAATTTTTAATAGTTAAACTTGTTGGGAAGTCTAATAAATTTATTATCCCGTATGGGAGAAAATAAAATACGCTAACTTCTGTTACTCACAGATATTGCTTGGACTAAAATTTTTATTTATTTGTGTAATCAAGAGACGTTGAGAAAGATTATTTTGTAACAAATTGTTTAATAGTTGAATTTCTCAAATAGATTGCGTGTTAATTATTATTGTGAAGATTGAATAATTACGTGGAAGTGTATAATAAACTATTGGAAATAAAGTATTATTAATGAGCCTTTTTAGTTTTTCATATATTTGTGTTGGAAAATCTTTTTGATTAAAAAAGATAAAAGAAGTTAATTAAATAGAATTAAAGGTGCATTTAAATTCGAATACGTAATATTTCTTTAATGTTATTTTCTTCTCTTTCACTTTTAAAAGGTTTTCCATTTGTTTGACTGTTACCAAAAGAGAATTCCCTTATTCGGATACATAAATATTAGCTCTATAGGGTGCGTCTTTATGATATGTTCATTGTAGGATTGTTTCCGGCAGGGATAAAACAAAAACATCTTTTTGATAGAATTTTTTTAATGGAAAATTATTTATTCAGTTTCCTTTGCATCATATTCATAATCATAAAAAACATAAATCACATTAATAAACCACAGCTTACACAATAAACAACATTAAAAAAAAATATTAAAATAGATAGTTATCAGAACACGCATATTTTTTCAATAGCGTTTTATTTACAACCACAAATTATTCTGTGAAAAGAAATTTCAACTTTCTCTTTCTAACGCAAACTGATTAAGAAAATTTATAAACTATTGTTAATGCATTTTGTCTGTTATATGGCGATGGATACTGATTTGCGAGTAATGAAATTGTTAATAAGATGAAGGAAGGTGAAATGGGCTGAATTCAATCAAGCATAGAATTGCATTCTAATAGTCTGTGTGAAGAGAAGGTTGACCTCTGCTAGTTTACTTTTGTCATATCTCTTCCTGAGTTGTATTTCAATCGGATCAGTTATCTGGAATAAATTCGAAAATTTCTAAAGAAATCCGTCAGAGTCAATGCGAATCTTGTATGCTGAGATTGTTGAGGTTCGATTTAAGCGCGAACAAAGGCCATCGCAATCTGAAACGTAGTTCCACAGCAGAGATCGATATGAGTCAGTTATTTCGAGAAAATCATAGAATTCCAACGGGAAAATAATCATTCCGATCAAAAACCTATTTATTTCAATGACGCATCCACAGAACACAATGGAAATCGTTCACATATTGATTGTTCGTTATTAACTTTGCGGAAATTGTTTTCTCTATGAATCTCGAGTTGACCTTATTTGTGTCTAGTGTGTGTTTTTATTTTTTTGATAGTTGGGAAGAGAAGTTTGAATTGATTTGTTAATTTTTTTCATTGAAAAGAACAGTTGTAATTTTTATTAAGCAGTGTAAATAATGTTTACTTAAAAATTTACTAATTAAATAAAAAAAATTAATTAATAAAAAAAATAATTGCCAAATGGTATTTACAAAAATTATAAATTAAATATCACAGTATAGTAGTTCTGAATAGTAAAAAATATTGTTATACTGACCGCTTCTGATTGGCCGAAATTTGTTTTAAAAAATCGACTGAATCGATTCGAACTTTTTTCATTTGTTTCGTGTTTTTACGAATTATTTTGATTTTTTTGGCTGAACCTTTTTTTGAATTGATATCGAAAGTCGCCATTAAAAATTATTTGCGAGAAAAATAAATTGTTTTGCACGCAAGTTCGAATTTTTTTGTTCTGTCGTGAAGAGTTGCCATTTTTTGAATATTGAATTGTTTTGAATCGAATAATGGTAGATTCAGATAAATTAAATTTGGACAGCAATATTGACCATCTCTTGGAAGTTCATGGATCACGACCAAAAGAAATGTTCAATTGACTGAAAAGGAATTGCGGGATTTAAAAATAAAAAATTCAACCGGATTGTTTATGGAATAGCTATTGAAGATCAAATTGATATGTGCCGATTATAAATCAAAAGGAATGGAGTCATGGAAAATATGAATGTCGGCAAAGCGATAATTTAGGGAAAAACGAAGATCGTTTATGAGATACCGGATTCTGACGGTTTGCGCTTGATTGTGTCCAAAGGCAAAACAACCGACGGTGACTATGTGAAGAGTTACTCGATGGAAGGCGAAGCGGCGATTAGTACGAAAATGGCAACTCATATTTTCGAATTATTATTTTTTGCTTGTATAAAAAGTCATTTTATTAAGCAACATTCCGATACTAGTTTTATTGCTAAGAAATGTTATATGATTCCAATTGAGTGGGTCACGAGAAGGATCGCTACGGGATCTTTTCTAAAGAGAAATATCGGTGTTCTGGTGGGTTATAAATTTTGTCCGGTTAAACAAGAAATGTTTTTCAAAAATGACGCCAATCACGATCCGCAATAGTCTTACGAGCAGTTGGTTGCTGCTGAACTGAATATCGGGCCGAAGCAACGGATTATAACAGAGAACGATGTTCGAGTTATGTCGGAAATGACAATCACAATTTTTGAAAATTTAGAAAAAGTTAGAAAAAAAATTTTAGAAGTTTAAATTGGCAATTAGTCGATATAAAAATTGAATTTGGAGTTGATGACTGACTTCGAGTACTTGATGTTCGGTGCAATTCTTTGGATTCGCGAACGATAGTTGTTTATTTTTCCCCTTGATTCCAAGCCTTCCCCCTAACACCAGAGTGTCGCGGCCACTTAACTGTTGCACCCGCTCTCGCACCAGATACTCATCCTGTAAATGCCATTCAGTCTATTCTCTACCATAGTTGACCGTAACCTGGTTATAACCCTGTGTAGAGTACTTAATGACATCTCTACTGTGCAAGTAGTAGGTAGAAGTGTCAATGCAAGAGTAAGGGCCAAAGAAACAGAAGGATAAAATACTGGCGAATGCTCTATTAAATCTACGAAAATCAGATTTCGAATATCATTTATTGGTTTATCATTTCAATATGCAAACAAATCTGTAGCGTCTGCTGTGAAATTTCCTAAAATAACAGCCATACTTATTCAGAATTTTTTTTATTATGTCTTCATATTCTGCTTTTGTTAATTGATGCATATTATTTGGATTTAGCTGTAAAAGTGAATACGCCGACTAAGTTTCTTCAGAAAATCTTTCATTTAAAGACATTATTACCGAACCATGCACGGAATGAAAACAGATTTCGTATAATAATATATAGGTAAATCATACATTATATTTAACCGATATTTTTGAATATTTGTTAGACGAGGCCTCGTTTTACTGTTAAGAGTGATAATCCTTCTATAATTGAACAAAAATAATACTTTTATATATTGTTGTCCAATGTTTTTTTTTTGCAAAATGGTGGTAAACACTGAATGCACTTTCTTCTCAAAGGACTTTCAAGGAAAAAATATAATGAAATCTTTCATTGGTGCAGCTGTGTTTCATATTTTTTGAACATTATTTAGATCTTTCACCCCAAGATTAAGTTTATGCGAAGAGCAGTGAATGTTTGCCATAGGATATTGTTCCTGAATAAGTGTTTGTACATCAATAATTTTTCCCGCTATCATAGAACAGCCATCATAACCTTGACCCACCATTTTAGATGAATTCAACCCCAAATGCTTCAATGATGAAAGTATTTTGCTTGAAATGGTTTTCAAGCCCATATTTTCCGACGAAACAAATCCTATGAATTTTTCCTTCATACAATAACCCGTGTTATTTTTGTTCACAAACCGTATTACAATTGATAATTATTCAAAACCTGATATATCAGCAGATTTATCAGCGATTACCCAGTAAAATGCACTACTGTTTATAGCTTGCATAATATGCTCTCTAAAAATATCTCCACAAAAAATTATAATTTGGTTTTGTTCTTTGTAATATTTATTTTACATTTTGGCAGAATGTTTCCAAGTGATTTCTTAAAATCGAGTTACCTGCGTCAATGCAAAAATCAAATAAATTTCTGAATGTGCGGTGTTCGTCATTGTTGCCTCTTAAAGAAAAGCCACATGTTCAATAAAACACTCTATTTTTATTGATTGGCAATCATTTTTACCTATTAGATTCAATAGCGTTGTGTAAAGATATATCAATTTGTTTAACTACATTCATCTGTTGGTGTTCCATTATTTGAATAAAATTATTTGCACTTGACGATGACTCAATATACCATATCGAAGATATGTGATTTTTAATACTGACATGGAAATCTTTATATTTTCTTTCGAACCCTCTATGAACACGTGGTTTAAAAAAGATCAGATGTTGCAGAAATCATGTCTTTTTTCATACAAAGGAGAAAAAGGAAATTCTTTTGAATCCGATCTTCTAATTTCACTCGCTTATCCGCAAGAATCGAATCATTTATTTTCATTTTATTATTCAGAAACAAAACTCGTTTATTCGATATATTTTTTAACATTGTTTTTTTTAAATTGAAACTAAGACACGACTTTTTTCTTTATTTATATAAGTCAGCACTATTTTTTTTGTTATCAAAAAATTTTTTAACACAGATTCAAAATATATTGATTTAATTGATCGACACTTTTTTTTTATAAATTTGACAATCGATTGATACTTTTACAACCATTTTTTAAATGGAAATGAAATTCATTATTTATACATTTTTTAACATTGAAATTGAACACTTTATAATTCACTTTGTAATTGTGATCAAATTACAACATAAATCTCAATTCACAACACTTCAAGTATGAAAACTCACACACATTCACATTTTTGAAAATTTTACATTCACACACATACATCCAATCATATTCATACACATATTCACATTCAAACAAATACACATTAAAACTTACACACACATACAATTGGTTAGGTGATTATTACTCTTCGAATTGAATTTCAAATTTATGAAATCATTTTTCTTTGTTCCCTTTGATCACCAAATGAATTTAAACTATCGCAATGGGAAAAAATAATGATATAAATAAAAAACCAAAGCCAATCGACCCAAACAACTATTGAGTATGAAATTATATATATAACTTAGTATAACTTAGTTTTTTGGATTTTCTAAGAGATGGTGTAACCTTTGTAATAAGCATTATTTTACAGTCGTACGTACAGAGTTTTAAAGTGCTCAAATCGAGGCATTAAAATTAAGTAGGTCATTGACCTTAAATGCGTCATAAACATATTTTTAATCATGTTTTAGCATGACAACTTTCATACCAACAAAACAGCATTTGCGGGAAGCACTACTGTTTTGCTTTAATCAAAAGAAAAAAGCTGCAGACAGTTTTCGGCTTCTTGAAGAAACTTATGGTCAACATGCACCAACTCAACAGACTTGCGATAACTGCTATAAACGTTTCAAAAGTGGAGATTTCGACGTAAGTGACAAAGAGCGTTCCGGTCAACCAAAAAGATTCGAAGATGAAGATTTGGAATCATTATTGAAGGAAGATTCTACTCAAACAATTCTTTTCAGTCTCGACAGTAAAAAAGAAATATTTGGATGTAAAGGAGTTCAAATATTCCAAAAAAAGGAGATATTATTTTTTTGATGATTTTAAAATATCAAAATAATTTGTAAATGTAAATAAGACCAAAGTTACAAGCACTACATCAGTAAGTTTGATGGTAAACGAAATATAATGTGAATTCACAGTGATAAAATGTCACCAAACCGATTTGAAGATAACTGTTAAAATATAAAAATATATTTATTTATGCAAGTGTCAGTTTTAAATGCTCACAAATACTCTCATAACATATACTTACATTTGGGCATTAATATTTATTTAATAATATTACAAGCATTTATCTGAAAACAATGTTCACACTTTTCATCTTGTTTTTGAACATTCCAATTAACTATTGTAATTAAACGGGAAACGGAGACTTCATGACTGATATCCATGAACAAATGAAGGGCGAGTTAATGATCCGAGATCAAAAGAGTGATAATAACATAATATTTCAATAAAGTAAATGGCAGTAATTGCAGATAAGAGACAGATTCTTGTATTTTTTAATTAAAAATAGTCAAAAGTGCCTAATGATAGACATCTAAGAAATAAGACATCGACAATTCGAGTAATAAATGAAATATAATTAATCAAATTTCATAAAATAAAACGTTTTTTTCTCATTTTTTTTAATTTAGGAATTTTTAGGCCTTAAAAACTAAAAATTATCTAGATTTTTATAGTATCGAATATTTGTGATCAAATTGGAATGTAAGGTTTCATGGTCGGTCAAACAGATATGACTTGAATAAAGTTTGTATCACTACTGCAGACAGAAAGTTGTTCTGTTTTTAAAAATTGATTTTCTCAAAATTTTTCTTTCTTGTTATAGTTTCATGAAAAGAATAAATTATTTTTTATCCTTCCATCTTCAATAATAATAGAAATAATATCGTGTATTAAAAATATTGAGACAAGTCTCATTTGAATTTTTATTACTATCACATTTAGAGTCCTTAAAACTCTCTGAAGATCTTTCACCGTTTGACATCATTCTAATTGGTTTTATTATTTCTATTTTTATTAGTGATTATTCGAACAATTTTTCAAAATCCTTTTAAAATATTTACTCTATAAAATATTAATTAAAAGTAATAATTTAAACCATTTTTTAATAAAAACCCAAAATAATAAAAAATGTTATCAAATTATTCAAACTGAATTGAATTTAGATTTTATGAAAAACATTAAACTTAATTTTAATTGTTAATTTAAAAAAATATAAACTTATCAAATTATTATGAAGAACGCCATTAAACTCAAATTTTATTGCAATATATATTGCAATAAAATTTGAGTTTAATGGCGTTCTTAATTATAAAATTTTGCCATTATTTTTTAAATTTCTTATTAAGAATTATCAAATTATTATTTTAATTATGTTCGAATACCCAATCATATTAAATTTAAAAATACCAATTGTGGTGATGTCATTCCTCACCACATTCAGTAATATTGAACTCCAATGATGTCAAATCTTATGACATAACTAGAGTTCAAATTCCGGTGATTTCATATGTCATGACATCACCGGAATGT